>WBMW01002824.1:131166-161145 GCA_013396635.1 Penelope pileata | reverse complement strand
GGGGGATGACGTCATGCTGCCGGGCTCGGCTGGGAGGGGGCGCGCGGCGGCCGTTAGTGGCGTTCCTGAGGGGACGGGGGTGGGGCTCAGCCCCCCGCAGCTGCAGGGGATGGGGAGGCCCCTCCGGGGCCGCTCGCTCACAGCGCGCCTGTCAGTGGTCCTTTGAAACGCACTTCATCTTCCCGTCACCCACAGCTCCCCCGTGGCTGCTGTGAGCCTACAGCTCTGGAGAAGCCAGCGCTTCCCGGGAGCAGGGGAAGGAGAATGACTCAAACAGAGCGGAGAGAGGAAGGCACGCGCTGAGATGAGAGCATGTCTTCCTCGGGGCAGAGAGGGGCTGGGACAGCCTCATCGGGCTAAAATTAGAGCTGCACGCAGCCCCCTTCCTCCCCTCTCCTCAGCGGTTCTCCAGCAGCCGCTTTCGCATCAGAGTGCTTCCCTATCTCGCAGGGCTGGGAAGAAGAGAAAATAACATTTTCAGTCTTTTCACATTGTTATCTAGGACTGCCCAAGCAGTTTAAGGTTACACTCATAACACTGAATTACTCAGGTAAGCAGCCTAACCTAATGTGCCACCAAGCTCATGAAATGCTGCGGTTTTGAGTTGACACCGCAAAGACACAGTGAAATCACTGGCTCTATGGGCACTGGGGACAACAGCGTGTGCATAAGGCTCCTCCATCAGCGGTCCACGGTGATTTGCAGCACTGTTAACCAGGCTCTCAAGCCGTCTTTCCCAGTAAATTGTGGAGAGCTTTTCTGTCCTTCTGGGAAATAGGAAAAGCCGTGAGCAGAACTGGTATTATTAGCACTAGCTTGATTAAGACCGTATAGACCGCAGAATGGGTTATCAATGAAATAAAGTATTGCTTAGGTTTGACTGACAGTTCAATTTTAATCCACTAGTGAGCCTAGGGGACAGATTTCCAAAAAGATAGATAATTTGGTCCAATAACACTAGACTGAAGGTCTCAGGTTAACTCTGCAGTGAGCACAGACATCTAGACTATGTCGAGCCTGTCTCGTGGATTGAGGAAGGCAGTAACAGAGAACCAGCTAAATCTGGTTGCTACTGTTCTGCTATGTATGCTAGGCATTTTCTGCAGGTTTTGCTTCTCGGTCTGCTTCTGATCTGGCAAAGGACTCTGTATTCAGCACGTGGTAAGCTTCATTTCTGGAAGCCTGAACTGTAGTTCAGCTCTTAGAAACATAATGCTAAGGTGCTGGAACGTGTCCAGAGGAGAGCAAGGAAGCTGGTGAAGGGCCTGGAGCACAAGTGTGGATGAGCAGCTGAGGGAATTGGAGTTATCTAGCCTCGAGAAAAGGAGGCTCAGGGGAAAATCTTATCACTCTCTACAGCTACATCAAAGGAGGCTGTAGCAAGGTGGGGTCAGTCTCTTCTTCCAAGCAACAGGACAAGAAGAAATGGCCTCAGCTTTGTGCCAGGAGAGGTGTGGGTTGGGTATCAGAAGAAATTATTCACTGAAAGGATTGTGAAGCATTGGAACAGGCTACCCAGGGAAGCAGTTGACTCACCATCACTGGAAATATTTAAAATGATGGGGATGTGCTTTAGTGGCAGACTTGGCAGTGCTAGATTAACAGTTGGACATGATGACCTTAGAGGTCTTTTCCAACCTAAAGGATTCTATGATTCTGTAAGTCATAGCCTGGATAGGCTCAGAGGGACTTGCAAAAAAGTCTGGGGAAACTGAGGAAGTAGCACAGATATTGTAAGGGTTTTTTTTGTTTTTGTTTTGTCAGATAAAGAGTGAAATAGGGAAATAAAAAAAATGTTCTTGCCCACACTATATGCTCCAGAAATAACCATGTATTTGGAAGATTTAGCAAGTAAAGAAAGGTAGAAGAGCCAGAAAGTAAGCAAATTAGTAGAAATACAGTTGCACAGCAGTATTTAGCAGAACAACAGGCCTTGCTCCACAACAGGATAAAGCACAAGACATAAATTTTAAAAAGGAGAGTCTCAGACTAAGAAAATAAGATTTGCTTTGAATTATATAAGAAAGGAATGAGGAAGCAACTGCATTACTTTGAATCAATAAAAGGTTAATTAATCAAGAATCATCAGAACTTTTGCTGTCAAAGGCTCATTTGTACTGGGTCAGATAAACTCTCTGCTTTTCTGTGTTACTGTTTCCCAATATGAGATAAGCTCAGAAAGGTAAAAAAGATTCTGTTTGTCTTTTGCATCAGCAGTACTTCACATGAAAGAATAATTTAATATCCATTTTTAATAGCAAGGTCTAAAGTTAGAATATCTGTTCAAACTCCTCAAAAAAAAAAAATCAAGTAATAACCTATATATGAATAAATAACGGGAAATGCATCAGATCAGACTTGCTAGACATTTTAGTCTTTTCAGTCTAATACACAGTCACATTTAGAAAACTGACTTAACATTGTGTCTTCTAACAGGTTTATACCTGTTCAAGTCAAGTCTGTGGAACTTAGTAGCCAAGAAAAACAACTTACTCCAATGTTATTACACAGGAAGCAGTTCAGAGAGAGGGAAGCCAGTCTCTCTTCAAGGTTAGTGCACTGGGCACATCAGTGATTGGCTGCTCCCTACGGTGGGGAGCAACAGGCCATGGAGGGGGATCTCCATAGCTGGGGCTGGAAGCACAGAACGTAGCTGGTCAGCCCCCAGTGAGGGAGAAGAGCAGGCCAGGGGCAGCGTCACCCAAGGGCAGCTCTTCAGGCAAGTCTAGCATTGAGACAGGTCTGAGGTCAAGCCACAAAGGCAAATCAGAAAGGCAAGGACAGAACCAGGCTGAGTAAGAGTAACCTGGGTCAGACACAGCCCAGCAGCTCAACTCAAAACAGATTTGTGGACCCATGGATGAGTGTGGTTGAGGCTCCAGCAGAGGCTGCTGAGGGCTAAGACCTGTTGCTGACCTCAGGGCCCTGTCACGGGCAGTGTCTACTTGGACATGCTGACTATAATGGGCCTTATCCTGAATTATATGGTCTAGTATCCTTTAATTGTTCTCTAATGTTAAATGCTGTTTGAATATTATAATATTGATTAAACAGGTTGTTAAATCCTATATTACTGTATACAACAGCTCAAGGTCTAGGTTCTGAAAGAAAATTCAGGAGTTAAGGCCGTAACATTGGATCTTAGTGTGATGCAGAATTTTGAAAGCGATTTCCTGCTACGGTACATGTGCCTCTGCAGACGCTACTAACTCTGATTACTGACCTTTTAAGGCAATGCAAGTGTCACTGAAATCTTGGAGATGTGCAAAAGCAGAATTCTCTGTGGCTTGAAGGTAATCTACTGGAGGAAGATTTTATGAGACCTCTTGCATAGTTACTTGCCAATCATTATTCTTAGCTCTTATAATTCAGACCCAGATTCTTCCTCGTGTACTATAAAACAATTAAACAAACCATTATACCAGGTAAAAGACTTAAGAACAAGAAGAGGAGTTACGGTATCCTTGTGTATAGCCAATGTATGCTACATACTACACTCATTCATATTAACTGCTGTTATTAAAAGGCCATAACCTCCTTTGGTCACCTGGAGCTGTAGTGCCATCAGCTGGGAGTTAGAAAGAAATGTGCATCACTGCAAGACATCAATTGTCATAATCAGTGCAACTAAAGCTAACTCCATGACTTTAGGCTTTCCTGCCTAAACGTTTCTCTTCCCTATCAACACTGTCACACTAAAATACATGGTTCACAAACGTTATGATACTCATGGTAGAAGGAAAGTTTTCTGTAATTTGACCTGTAATCTTTTCAGTCCTCTGGAAACAGTCCATTTTATATTTGAGTGACAGCATGACTCCCGCTTGGGGTAACAGCATTCTGGTACTGCAGAGAGTGCAAATGAATGGGGAGGCACTCACACTTCCCTCCCGAAATAGGACTTATTCACTGTACCTAACTTAATTTTGAATGGAGGAATTTGAGTGGAAGGTATGGTTCTTAGCACTCTAACTTTCATAATTCCTAGAGTAATATGCTGTTATTACACACGAGAGAAAGAGCAAAGTAAAAAAACAGGACTGCAACAAAGACGTATTCCCTGATTTGTTCCTTTTAATATACATGTAGGTCACTCCGAAAGTAATGCTTCCTATTTATTTCCATGGGAACTACAAGAGATACAAAGAACAACAACACTGTTTGATAAAGCAAACACTCACCTGCAAAACGCTGTTTTTTCAATACAGTCACCACCATTAGCTGTGCATTTTCACCAGCCATAAGCAAGAGCCTGCATGCTGTGCTTGTAAAAACCTGCACGAGTGGAGGTGACCCACTGTTGCCATTGCTAAAACACACAACCTTGACCAGGTGCAATTTTTTTCACGTGGAGAAATCTAGCTAAACTTTTCTTCCTGTGCACTTCCCTGTCAGACACCATTGTGTCAGACTGCCCCTCTGCTGCCATCTGTCACATGGCAACAAAATGGAACTGATATTGGTGGGAAGGTTCAACTTCTACTGCCATACCACCAACATCCACCTCTGATGACATGGGCCAACATAATAAAATAGAAGGTATTACTTTCAGGGCAGTCCTCACATATACAGTGCAAAACATAAAAGGTTTAGATTTAATTCCTGGGCCAACAGCTCCTTTGAAGGCTTCTACTTCAGTTCATAGAATCATAGAATGGTTCAGGTTGGAAGGGACCTTAGAGATCATCTTGTTCCAACCCCCCTGCCATGGGCAAGGACACCTCCCACTAGACCAGGTTGCCCAAAGCCCCATCCAGCCTGGCTTTGAATACTTCCAGGGAGGGGGCATCAACGGCTTCTCTGGGCAACCTGTTCCAGTGTCTCACCACCCTCACAGTGAAGAATTTCTTCCTTATATCTAGTCTAAATCTAGTTAGACCCAAACTGGTTAGGCTGCCTGTAGACAGGGCTTACTTGTGCTGTGTTCAGTCTCCTCCTTGCCAACCCTTAAAACAGTTCGTAATTTAGAAGTTTAGTTTTTGATTTAACGTAATTTATAAGTACTGTAGCTCTTTCGGGAGGAAACTCATAAGGGAGAGTAAGAATTATTTCAATAATTCAGAAACTGTCAAACAGTCAAAGTGGTTTATCCCCCTTTTGGGAGAAGGTATAGGGTTTTGTTTGTTTTCGCCCTCTAATTCTGTGCAATATGGTTGTACCAGGCATTGGCTATCTTACAGCATCTATTTTGTGTCCCTTTAATGTTACTCGAACAGTTATTCTGTTCAGCTGTGGCTTGGTCCCAGAGTCTACCAGCTAATTACCCTTGGTTCAGTATGCAATCTCAGCACTCCAATGTATCATTATGGCATAGCTCCATCCATTTCCAGGCCTGCAACATCTCTTCCACATCTCATGCTGGTGGTTTCCAAAGCAATGCCAATCTCCAACCTCCTAGGAGATATAAGCAACTTTTTGAGAACCTAATACTTCAACAGGTTGGAGGCCGGCTCCCCTGATTTCACAAACACTCATACCTGCTCTTGAGGGATGGGGGAACCTCACTCAAAACACCGAATTCATAGGCTGCACATGGTAGGAACTAGAGTAGAGGGCTATTACTGGGCTTTTATGTCTGCTAATGCTCACGAGCCAAGAAAACTAGGAAAAACAGGATTATGTAGTATTAGGAGCTGGGAGAAGATAATTCTCCCATTGATCATCACAGTGCTGCCTAGAAATGCAAAGCTGACCTGTAGCAAGCCCTTGTCTTCAGTTAGCGTCAGGATACAGTGGCAGTAAGAGCCATGAAATGGCTGCAGCAGTCCAAGCTTAACAGGAAAACCTTCCCCGTATATATGATAGATAGCCTGTCCAGTAGATTTCAAAGGAACATTTTGCTTTGATCTATAGGCTCCAAAAATTTCTGAATGCATGGTAGCAGGTTAAAGTCCAGGCAGGATTTGTGGGCAAATGCATATTTCATCTCCTTTAGCACATTTAGAAAATAGAATACTTTTGGGGAAGGGGACAGCATGGGGAAGACGGCAATGCCTTAGGAATACAAGTTATCCTTCGGGTATGAAATAGACCATCAGTTGTCACAGCTAAATGTAACTCAAGCTAATTACATGTACATCAAGTATATAACTGAAGAAACAATAACAGTGCTGGAAAGAGTAAACAACAAGAGCAAGGGGTGACAATGCTGAACATCACAAGGCTAGCAAGAGGATAGGGACTACAGTGTGATAAAGCTAGTAGCACCCTTCCTACTGGTGTATGCACCCTTTATCCCAGGCTCTTTGCAAGACTTTTTTTTTTTTTTTTTTTTAAATGGGATGAGGTGATTACTTTTTGGTTTTTTTAGGAAATGTACCTGCAGTAGCTGGTGGGTACTTCCGTCCTTGATTGGCTGCTACCTGGTTGAGTTAGTTCTGGTGGTTGTTCAGCTTAATCCAGAATAAATAACTGGATGGTATGAGGCACACAGCATACTTCAGTTCTAACACAAAGCAGAGCACAGCAATCCACATTGCATTTTAGTTACTATTAAAAAGCGAGACTATCTACTAACACAGAAACAACATACGATGAATGTTCTCTGGAACAACACATTTACAAAATGTCTGTGAAGTTCACTGAGATTTTAAAGACAGACTTACATGTTATTTAACTTTTACTTCTTCTGTCTTAACCTTTTGGCAAGCTTTCAAGATCAATATTCTATACAACGCCAAAAAAAAAAAAAACAACACCCCTCCAGAAGGCAGTCATAACATTAAGGAAAGGTGAATGAAGCCATAACACAACTTTAGCATGCAAATCTTCCATCAGAAATTCACAGCAGAAAAAGCAAATTATGTAAATGCTTCTATTTGAGGAGATGAAATTAGCTAGATAACTGCCTTCCAGCGCAAAGTATGAAAACCTTCAGGATTACTGTTGTACATGAAGAAATAACTTCCAGACAGAACAAAGTAAATTTTATCTAGGTGTTCTGGAATAAAGGTACAAACAAAATGAATCTCATCCACAGATGTGATCATCAGTTCAGTTTAATTTTTGAAGTCATTAAAAAAATACCACTTCAGAAGAACTCATCCCTTTTAAATAGGATAATTAAAAATTAAACTTAGTGGAAAGTTCAGCATATTTCATCATACCCAAAAATAAAATATTTCAATTTCTGTATAATAGCTTTATTATCAAATGGCAAGAGGTGTTTAATAAGGATGTCATGCAGGTATAATTTACAAAAAAATCCAGAAGATCAACAGGTCACCTAAGAGATCACATTTTTTCATAGTTAAACTAAATTATACCTTCCTGACTTTCCAGTCTGCTTCATGGTATATGCTGTTTTTCTGCCAGAAGTTACAGCCATCTCTCAGGTCACTGGCTGGATCCCCAAAAGGAAGGGGCTCACACTTTATATTCCACAGCACAACACTTCGTTGCCTTTTTCAGAAGGCCTTCCTTATACTTCAAAACCCTCAGAAGTAGTCTTCACAGGGTAGGGAACTGCCTGAGGCCATTGGCAGCTGAAGATAAACATGGAGGGGATAGGTTAAACAAAAGGAAATATCCTTATCTTCAACCTTTTTAAGGTTTTAAGGCTTCTAGCCACTGTGTTGGCTACTTAGTCTATAGCTTAAACAGGTTTCTCAGTATCATAGCCTGATCCCATTTACACAGTGAAATGGAACTCAACAAAAGAGCCAAGCAAAAGCATGATTCACATGAAATTGAAACAAAGTTAATTCCTTCTCTAGAGTCAAGGTTCCACCAAAATATAAATTTTATACAGTGTAGAAGGAATTCTAGAACAGCATCTGTTATTGACCAAAATCAAGACAATTTGAGAAAAGCCACTGGGCAATAAGCATGTAATCTATTCTGAGTTTATCTGCATAGAAAACTATGCAGATGAACAGGCTGTAAATCTACAGCTATTTCACACTCGATAGTCCAGTGGGCACTTAGCTCACAACAGCTACTACTTATTATGGAATAAATCCTCTAGGTAGATGAGCTCTGAGATTAGAATCACAGCAATAAAAAAAAAAATCACTTAAGTTTTAAATGACAATAAAGTGTACTTTTAGAGTAAATTCTAAATAAGAAAACAATTCCTTAAGTTAAATGCCTAAAATAAATTTGTAAACAGAAGTGAAATGAGTTCTTATCTACATAAAAATGCCATTTACTGTGCAACCCAGATTTAAATAAAAGACAGAAATAGTTCATCAATAATATTTACTATATATTTACATGTAATACTGTGATAGAATGGAGTCAATCAACATCATGTTACAAAAAGAACAAAATTCTTTAAAGGTACCAGCACCTTTCATGTTATGGCATTCAAGGAACTGTTCTCTTACATCTCAAATGATCTATCGTATGAGTTAACATGAAGACATAGACAAGGAAACCCTTGAACTGGAGTATATGCTAACATGTCAACTCCTGTTCCAGCAAGGTACTTCAGGGGTGTGAACTTAAAGCCTATAAGCAGCACTTGTTTCAGTAGGATAAACTTAAACACGTACCCAAGTTCCTTGCTGATCAGGGCCTCATTTTACAGGATTCCACTGACAAGACAACTGACTACAACAGTTACAACAACACAAAGGGAGGTATCACATTCCTTAGTTAGTGAATATATATATGCATATTTCTAAGAGTGGATCATAACTGGCTGTCCATTGCCAGTTACTGACTCACCAGAAAATGGAATCATCCTTTTAATTTTATTTATGTTGACAATCTTCTGTTACTTGATGCTTTGAATAGTACTTGGAAACAGCTATTTAACAAGAATCACACCACTTCATGTACCTGACACTCCTAGCCAACTGAGCTACAATGAAAAATTTTGTATGCCTGGTATATTGCTTGAGAAATATTAGTTGTACACTAAAGTTATACATTCTTAATTCACTTGAAATTAAAGTTTTATATAATATGATCATTTTCTTGAATTTGCAGGATAAATGTATGCAAGTGAAATACTGGCAAGATGAACATTAAAAATTTATTTTAGAACTTCAAAATCAGACATCCAAAATAAAAACTCTGGTCTGCTCTCCTCCATTCTCTCCTTGAGCAAAATTTTAGAGTATAAGAAAGAATGATCTGACATTTTGCCTTAGTTAATCCAGTTAGTAAAGCAGATGTAGATTCAAGTATTTAAATCCATACAGCACTAAAAGAAGTAAACAATCGGGATGAATGTATTATTGTAGTTAAAGGACCGTTCAGAAAAAAAGTTTGAGTGAGCACCATTATTACATTATGCTATTATTTTGGAATTCCAAAAGGAAAAAAATATTGTTGATGAGAAGTATGCTCAGGTCAGATCACATGCAGATCTACAGAGATGTAGAAAATGTTACAAAATGGGACTGAATAATTAAGGATTTGGGTTTTTTCCTTCTTGCAAGTTTTAGAAAGCATTATCTGTAGTTCATGTCTATGTTACAGTTTCTGCTCTGTGTATTATCAGAGCAAACATCTGCTTCCTCTTCCCTCATCCGAATGGCCACACATACCACTCTCACCCCCCAAAAAGCAAAACACTGATGGTTTGGTTTAAAACTATATGTAGTACATTTCTGAACACAGTTCCTCAAGACCACGTGTTCATTTAAAGACATTCTTACCCATCACAAGGTTCCCCTTAAATTGCTTATAAGCCAATAGAAAAGCAAAGATACAAGTATCACAGGTGCCAATCCTGAGATGAAAGATGGGAAATTCTGGTCCAGTTTGATCATCATTCAAACTTCTGTTTCAGTTTCTTCTGGAAGAGAGCTGGTAGGATGGAGAGGATGGCTAGAATCATGAGAATGAAAAGAGAGTTCCAGGAAACAGCTTCCCCTGCTGTTGTAAGTTGGTACAGTGTTGTTCCTGCCTTAATGGCTACAAAAGATGGCGGTGCCACACCTGGAAGCGAAAAGTAGAAGGTAGGATAAGTGAGGAAGAAAAAGTAGTTTCTCATAGGTTAATCATCCAACTTCTAACATCAAAACCCTCAGACTTTGTTGCCTTATAAGTTTTGGGTTTTTTAAGAGGGATAGGTACAAATACAAAATTCAAAGACAAAAACCCTTATCAAAAGAACTGTTGATGCTATTTTTAATACTTCTTAATGCCAACACAAGCACAGAAGACTAAAAAAAGTCTATGCTAGACTGTGTAGATTTCAAGGAGTCTCTATCAACCAGATTTATGTTCATAAAGTTGATAAATTGTTTTCTAATCCAATTAAAAAGACTAAGATGTTTAGCACTACGTTACTTATGAATTCACTCTTATGAAGATGTATTATGATAAACAAAATGCATGAGAAAGAGGAACAATCCTTCAGATCAAAGTCACATACATCCCCACATGATCATGCTGGATTCAAAATAGGAGTTTATAGTAGTTCACCCATGTATTATGACCATGGAGTGGAACAACAAATTGCTAGTAAAGTGTTCATACCAGGTGTGTTTCCTTAAGTAATTAGCCTGGGTTTGCTACCCCATCCATTACATCAGATCAGTCCTGAAGACTGAAGTCTTTGATAATTAAAGCTCCACCCATCAAACACAATACTTTTGTGTAATCTTTCAGCTGTCCAGTAGGTGGTGATCTCCACCGAACAATGCATACAGAAAAGCATAAAGAAAAGTTCCCTCTGGGTACGGCAAAGTGTAATCCGCTAGTCAGGATTCTTACCTAGAAAAGTGCCAATGAAAAATACTTTTAATGGCACATTTATTACAGGTGATGTTATATTGATAAACCAATTAGGAAGAAATGGTGTTATTCTCAAAAATATTATGTAGTTAATGAGGTGTTCTCTGTGACGCTCAACCTGCAAAAAAAAAAAAAAAAAAAAAAAATCAGTGAAGTCCCTGCATTGAAAAAAAAAAAAAAACAGCAATGATTTTACTATCAGGAACATGTTAGATGTTTTGTGCAACTTTTATTAAAATTCACAAGTTGCAAACAAATCAGTTAAACTATGACTCAAGAGAGTCAGAGTCAGTGATTCACTGTTACGTGGTGCTGTAGTTAGTCTGGAAATATTGGTCTATGGTAGAGCATGGTGATGGTGTGCCTGAATCAGCTCAGTAGTAATTCAGCACAGCAGCAGACCTACCTCTAACATTACCTCAGCAGCCTCTGCCTAATTATAGCCTGATCAACACTACCAGCTTGTCATCCTATTTCTAAAGCCTCTGCAGGAACTAGCAATGAAGTTTGTTCCTCAACTCATTGTGTCCTAAATTGTAATCAATCTTGAAACACAGTTGTATTCCTAGCTTGGAAGCTTACCCTAGCCATGGGTAAGAAGCTGAAAACAAACCACACCAAACTGTAAACCCATCTGAAGTAAGGTGCAGCAAATTACCCTAGACACAGCCCTGTTTTTTCCACAACTTCAGCTTTAATTGCATTATTGAAGTCAGCAGCTCTAGTGTTGTTCAGCAATACTGTGGTTCTGCTTTTTTGTTTCGCTTTGATTTTTAAATCGAGGGACAAATAATTCATAATTCTGCATATAAAATCTCTCAAGGTACCCTCAAAGGTACAAGTATGGTATAGTCTACCCACCCTGGAAACACCGAGATATGAATTACACATAACTATGTCCTTCTAACATCATATATTCAGTTCTACCAGTGGAAAGGTTACTATTTTACATTCAGGGAATAGTCTGAAGATGTCTGTGCTTCTAATACTGATTTGGTTCAAGATTGAAAACATTACTTAATAAAGCCCATTGAGTAGGCCACAGTCCCAAATCTCTACTTAGCGATGAAAAAGTTTAATTTTTTTTTTTTGATTCAAAAATCTTGAATGGAGTTCAGGGTAGTCAACTGTGGTTTACACTTGTCCCCAAGCCAAAAAAACAAAACAAAAAAAACCCTTTTTGCACATGATTAAGAGTATCAAGCAACAGACACGGAGTCAAAAACTAATCCCACTAAGATTTTGTGATTGGCAATCCTAAGTTTTATCTGATAATTCATACTTCACAAAATTTCTGTTATCAGATACAGTCGCTTGACCTGAAGGAAATGGAACTTATACATACAAATAAAAATCAAGCAACTAGTACAGAATGTTTCTCTATATACCACAAAATAGAAAACCTAGCCAATTTCAGAAGTTTATAGAAAAATTTCATTCTTAGTACACACTTACATAAAAAAGACCCTCCAATTAGGAAAATAAAGTCATACCATTTTATATGAAGGGATACACTACTGCTCTTAAATACTAAATAATCCACAAAGTTAATAAACATCCCAACCACAGTAACATCTTTAAGAATTTACAGTTGGACACAGAATATGGTTTTTTCCCCCCTCCAATGTTAAAAACAAAAAAAATCTTTCAATAATTCCAATGCTCAGAGCTACTATTTTAAATCAAAACTAGATAGGCTTCCTACTGTCATTATCTAAGGCAGTAGATTATCAGTGGCAAACTCTTCCTAGATGGAGACCTTCCTCACAGGAAATACAACAGTCAGGAATACTCTTTACTATCAAAAAACACCCAGAAAGTAACTACATACTGTCAGAAAGGGGTCAGAATCCTTGCCTTGTAACTAGATATATGAGCACGACACCCCCTAGTTTTCCAACATATTTCACTACATATTTTCTATCAGAAGACTCGGCTCATCTGAGAGCCTTACCTGTTCTGACCACCGTACTGCTTTCTCTGTTAAATATTTGTATACAACAGGTCGTCCCACTAAGTACGAAAGCATATAGCAGAAGGAAGCTCCAAGTCCCGAGCACTGCAAAAAACAAAACAAATTGGCAGAAAAGCTCTGATATTAGCCCTACATCCCTACAATTGCTCTGGCTGGATACAGGCTGCTTCTATGCAGTCCTCCATTAAGGAAGAGCTCTCTGTACCCCTTCCCTAAGAACTTTATTGACACAAGACAGTTCCTTTAATACCAAGGCATTTAGATCAATATTGACACAAAAACAATGTTGATTACTTATCAGTTAATATCGAATGTTTCTATACTTTTAAGACTCTGAACAATGAAAGCTCTGCAAAAAAGGGGAATAATTGCATTTAAAAGACACTCAAACTTGATAGTTCATCACCTTAGTCCTCCCTATACCTATTCATTTATCTGGTTCTTAAGGACTAAGGCTCATTATGACATTCTTTGAAGCTTGTCAGTAACATTGCCCAAGTTAAGCCACTAAAAAAAAACAAAGGATGTGTTTTGCAGCACAATAACAAGACTGCAGTACTTATGTTCTGAAATTACAATCATGGTCTGGTGAATGCCAAACACACCTGAAGCAAAGGCAACTCTTCAGGTGCTAGTTAACACCCAGCTGCCTCCATTATTAATAAAACTTGGATCATCATCCAATGCTACAGTTTCATGGGTAACACCCTCCTCAACACAGCTGAATGAGAACTCATTTATTCCTTGGAGACTGAAATCTACCACTATTTCATTCAGTCTATGACTGTTTCAAACAGAAAGCTGTTCAAATGTTTTACTGTTTTCCAAGCAGATAAAAATATACATCCTCACAAACTCTTTTTCATACTTACCAAACAAACAAGAAATAAGGCCAGTGGAAAGGGATAAAGAAACCCTGACAGGATACTGAGAAATATAGACCCAGGGATAGCAAATGTTTGCAAGCTGGATACAACTCAGTCAAGGACATCTATTTACATTATTTATTCTTAATTTTATAATGAGTCACTACAGTTCAGAAAAGCATAACTATAAATAGGTATGGCCTCAAGAGATCTTTACATCAAAATACTTTTGAAGAGTAGCACAAGCAGCTCAAGCACATGGAAACAAGGAGTAGATACATCACCGACAGATACAGAAAAGTCACTGAGTAGAAGATGTAGTACACTTTTTCCTCTTCATCTCTGTGCTGCCTTTGACACTGAAGTTTTGTTGTAACATTACAGGAAATGCAGTTCTGATTTTACAGTGTTGACAAAAGATAAGCAGATTCCAGCCACTCTGGAAAGGTCACGGCAACCTGTAACCACTATGAACTTCACAGAACTGACCAAAACATTAAGAAGTCAAACAATCTTCATTTATGTTAACTCCATTACAGACAACACAACTATTCCAAGCGTCATGGTTCTGAGATAATTGTAGCACACTTGCCAACCAATCAATCTGTTCCTGAGACAGTAAATGCCATCATACCAGCTGACGCAGTAGTCCAATAAAAGACCAACTGTGTCCCACTTTGTTTACTTATTAACTAACACCTTGGTTTCCTTCAAATCTCATCTATTATTGTGAACTAATCTTAAAAGCAACGTGCTAGAGGACAATTACTAATGGCACATTCAACGTTGAATTTTCTGAGTTACAGAAGCCCTACTTCACTGAGCTACGAAACACCCCCTATAAAGTATCTCGCCCTTTTGAAAGTTATTCGCCTTTAGTTAAGTGTTCCAGTTAAGAGTGTGTTTAATGATTAATGTATTCAGCACTCAGGGAAAAAAAATTAACACAACAGATAGCCTTTGTGTCTCCCTAGGCAGGAAGTACTTCAGAAATCTTACACTCTAAAATAGATCTTTTCTTCCTTGTTTTTGAGGACTTCTTTCTTCTTCTTTTTTTTTTTTTTTGAAAATGAGCACTGCAGAGATAAAAGGGGGATTAAAATGTTTTCCTTGATTAAGAACTTCTGCAAGCAACTCTTTACAACACTTTCAGATGTCTCAGGAAGACAGAATCAGTCATTTCTACCTAGCAATTCAGTTTGCACTTAAACTTAGTGTAACACTAAAATAAGACCAAGACTCATATGAAAGTTAAAATATTGTCCATAACAGATACAGTACAGACGAAGCTGCAAACAAATCTTAGAACACCATTTACTGCTACATACACATGCAAATCAATTTCTTTCTACTCAATCCTTCCTTACAATCTAAATAACACACAGATACGTAGGGTTTGTTTGTTTTCTTCAGTTCAAAGGTTCTGGAACATGTTTTATAAACATATCTTGGTGTGTTACCCTCCTTCCTCCTAGGTCAAGGAGTTTACAGGCAAGTTTGTATTTTTAATTTCTCTTTCAGAGGAAGAGACAAGATTTTCATATCAGAAAAAGGATACAAAACATAGGTGGCAAAATAAGCCACTAATACTTGAACATAAAATGTGTCCTTATATTTGGACAGGACTTTTCCCAAGGCCTTTGCATCATCCATGTCTCTGGGAATCTTTATACATTTTCCTTCTTCTCTGGAAGAAACAAAAGCAGGAACTGTATGAGATACAATTCAACAGTGCAGTAAATCACTTGGTAAATATATAGACAATTAGATACACTAGAACACTGAACTACAACCTCCATGAACACATCACATCACTACTTTTGTGGTAAGGTTCTTACATAAACCTTTTTAATATTTACACTTCTTTGAATTAGAGAAATCCTCAATTTTAGGTATTTGCTAGCCATTTTTCCTACTCATTACAATAACCTGCTTTACTTCTAGCATTTTTCTTACCAAGTACTGATTGAAAGAAACAATTACTGAAACCAAACTTTTGACAATTGAATGGCAGTCACTGTTTCAGCCAACACCAACTGTATCTGCCTTATGGCTAGGGTCACAACATCCGAGCTGCAGCAACAGCACTGGAGTTCCACCTCACAAACAAACAAAGCTTTAAGAGCAAGACCTTATGTCACACCTTAATCTGGTGCAACCCTGGGCAGCACAGTTGAGCATCCGCTCTTCCTCTGTATCAGACTGAGCGATTGGACTGTTGCAAACTGAACTTGGTGAGCAAGTTAATCACACAGAAAAATAACTACTAAAAGAAAAAAAGAAAGTTGTAAGACAAGCAGCCTTCTATCTAGTCAAACTACTTAGATTCCCAAAACTTGAGTACTAGATGCAACAAAAAGGAGAAGACCGCAAAGCTTGAGGATGAAGGAAGAAGGATGTCCCCTAGTGATGGCAGTCTGCTGTTATGGCAGAGTACAAGGAATTTTAAAACACGCCTAGTCCTAAAGAAGCATGTTCTTAATCTCAATGGAAGAGGGTTAAGAACACAGTCACCATGGCTGAAATGACATGGGGTAATTTTTTCAAATGTGAGAACTCAATTGTGCAACAGAAACCCTATGTCACAGGCAGCTTTTCTGTGTTTAAACAGATCCTATCGGGTATAGTGTATTTCAGTACTACACTGTGTATTCCAACTTTCTAGATTATACACTCAAATTCTCTTTAAAAAAATAAAAATAAGTAGGTCTATAATGAATTTACACCAGTTTAAGAGCCACCTAGCTGCAGGCAGGCTCCTCCACAGCTCGATGCTGAACAGAGAGCAAGCCAGCACACCTCCCCTGACATACTTACTCACTGAGCTGCGGGAAGTTCTTATACACCAGGAACATGAGGAAAGCAGCTGATGTGAAGACGGACACCAAAATGAGAAGAGACGTCCGAGCTGATCCTCCTTCCGCTTGGGCTTTCCCTGAAATCAGACACAGTCAGCGTTAAAACAGCAATAACAACGAGTTGAATCCAGGGGCTATACCTGGGGAGAGCTCCCTGTGGGCTGGGAGCGAAGCACGACCTCCTCAGGCTCCCCCAGGGCAGCACAGCACCGCCGGGCTGCGTCCAGCCGCAAGGACAGGACGAGGAACACAGCCGAGCAGCTTCACCCCTCCAACGTCCAGCCCCGAGGAGGCCGCCATTGGACCGCGCGCGGCATAGAGGCGGCCCTCAGAGCCAGGCGCAGTGGGCCACNGCTCCGCGCTGCCGTGTGCCGCCGCCCGGCGAATCGGGCCCCGCCGCGCCGCCTCACCCCAGCGGGCCGCGCGCCCGCCTCACGACGCATGCGCCGCCCCCGGCGCGTGGAGCATGACACACCGCGCCGCTGCGCCAGGGTATACGGGAGTGGCGCGGCCGCGCGGGTAAATACGGTAACGCCGCCTGTGTGGCAACGTCCTCCAGAGGGGCATATGAGGCAACCGGGCGCGCGGTCAGTAGGGGTAAATACGGTAGAGGAGAGAGCAGAGCCATCAAAGGGTTCGCTTTAATTGTTACATTGTACGGAAAGCTCTGGTGTAACAGTATCTCCAGGAAGCTGATGACTCAACCAATATCTAAACAGCCATTGCACAAGTGCAGGCCCTGTCAAATCCAGGGAGAGGAGATAATCCAAACCATCCACTGTGATTGGGTCTCAGATGCAGCTCCCAACCATGATGAGGCTGCAGACACATCTCCAGCTTGCTCGAGTTTTCTCACACCTAGAATCTGATTGTTCCAAACGATCCCGTTAAACCATGTCAATCACAATGTAACATTTCCAGTTGGCCTTTCAGAAGTGGGAATGTTGCAGGTCACTGCTCTAGCCTATGTGATCTAATTAGATTCATTTCCCAGAAAGAAAGCACAGACTGAAAAATACCACCACAAGCCACAACTCTTAACAGTTCAGAGGGAAAAGAGTTTCAGTAACTGGAAGCCAGCAACCGATCCAGGAAACTTTCGACACATGGCTGAGATCAGCAGCGCTGGAAACAGCTCTGCTCCACGGGGCGCTGGGAGCGATTGCTGTGGGCTGGAAGCAGATTCACTCGAGTATAAAGTATCACCTAAACATAATATATAAGTTCATAAACTGTGTAAAATATCCTCTGTATTTGAATCTTCTTTTGAAGCCCTTCCTGATAGGGAAGATGTGCTGCACAGCACTTTGTCTGGCTCCGACAGCCAGCCAGATTTGCTCAGAGGCTCAGGCAGTGGGAGCAGCACCGTGTTCTCAGAGGCTGTCAGCTGAAGTAGGCAATTATCCACAACATTTATAGGAATCGCTTTTTGGAAAATAGACCCTAAACTTGGAATATAAGACTTCTTTCAAACTGTACATGAACCCAAAGGAAAAATGTTTTTTTGATCTGCTGGAAAGAAACCAGATACACTGACAGTTACTAGAGTGGTCCTTAAGCGGTCAGCTGCATCAAGTCACTTCCTTCTGTGGGTGGTTGGATGGAACCTTTTATTTTTGTCACATTGAAAGAGGTGTCTTCCCACAGCACAATAAACTAGTGTTTGCTGCTTTTTTGATTGATATCTAGGTAGACAGATGGAGCAGGTGCCAGAGCCACCGACACTGCTGACGCTTTGCAGACTGAGTCACGCTGATTGTCAGCAGGAGGAAAGAGGAAGAGTGCCTGAGAGAGATCCTATTCCTGCGAGCAAGTAGAAGGGCTTGGACTACTGTGCAAAGCAAGCACTATTTGGCAGAAATTAAACCTCTCACATTTATGTGATTGTGATTCTATCCAAAACATGCTTTAAACCAAATAAACCTATGCCCTTTGCATGGAATGGAGCTGGTGTATTTTGATGAGTTCATACTGTATATTTTTGTTAGCTATGGTAAAACCTTTGAGGATGTAACTTCTGAATGAGCACCTGCACAGATGACAAGGTAGGACGCGAAGGATTGATAAATGCGAATAGAAATATCACCAGGTGAGATAAATAGAAATAAGCACGTCTGTAGCTGGACAGTCCTGGTTGTGTGAACGAAGAATTAGAAATACCTTGGAGCTAGAGCCACAGGTAATGAAAGCTTTTATAAAAAGTCAACGCTCAAGGAAAAAAGTTGAAAAAGTGAATTAAACAGCAAGTGAAAGGAAAACTTACAATGAGCTGAGTCTGACCTCAGGAACCATATCCATTCAAATCAGTTTCTCAAGTGGTAGTTTGGAGGGATGTTTGTTAAAGTGTAAATTTTAAGTCAGGCAACTTCAATTTATTGCTGCTTAGTTTCTTAGAAAGACTAAAATAAATAGCTATGATGTTTCTATCCCAAAAATAAAGGCCAGATTCTCAGTTCTGATGCAGCTCTTGCTCCTCTTTAGTGGTTGACAGACCATCTTAAATAGCCTGCTACATTTTTTTCCACCACATTCTCCAATGGTGTGCATGAAACAGGAAAAGCAGCATTTCTGGTTAGTCAGCTCATATCCTATAGTTGGATGCAGGAAGACAAGAATTAAAGGTTACTTTGTTTTTCTTCAAAATGAAGAGCAAAATGTATCCTATAATAAACTTATGCCATCCCAACCAAGCCTCATGGAAGCCCTGTCAGACTCCTAAATGTAGGAGAAACCTTCAGAGGCCTTCTGATACATTATTTTTCAGATTTGGAAAGCACTTTCTCTTTAACGAGACAAAGCTCTTACTAAAAATACCAGGAATAGAGGGAGATGTCATCACAACACAGGGAATCAAGTGTTCTCCTGACAGAAATTTATAAATGACACTATTTGAAGCAGGAAGAGAGCTGAACAACTCCACCTCGCTCTGTCCATTATCTCATTCCAACTCTCAGTCTAGCCTACAGCATCTGAGCTCTGGGAACAGACTTAGGGAGAAAATGCGTTAAAGAGCTCAGCCAATGTCAGCTGTTTAAGATAGGCAGAAACAAAAGTAAAACCATTTCCAAAGCAAGAAAATATTCTTGTTACATTATTTTTGCTGAGTGTCTCCTTCTTCAAAACTGTGTAGGCACCTGTGGAGCACAGTACAACCACCCCTAACGGGGCACAGTGCTACGCAGAGAGGCCAACACGATCACAGCAGTCAAAATCACAGACAGATAAAAGGGAGACAGAGCAAGAAGAGAATGAGTATGTAGAGCTGCAAGGAGAGCCCTTGCTTGACTCAAAAACAGCTGCGCAAGACTTCATTGCAACAGCACTTGTCTACAGTTGAGGTATTTATAATCTGGCATTTATTACTTGTGATAATCATCACATTTGTAAATTTTAGTGTAGGGAATGCATCTGCCCTTATTCTGGGATACGTATATTAGTCATGACTCATAGTTAACACTAGGCTAATATTAAACAATGATCAAATGCAGCCCTGGCTGCAGCTAGGTTTACACTACACTCCGAGATCACTTCAGCCCACCTTGGCCATCTCCCAGTACTGAGCATGTACAGGGGTGTACAGATTTGACAGTCTCATCTGCTGAAATAATGTCAAATTAATGCTGCAGAGTGCAGTCAGGTGCTTTTAAGGTACTTTTTCTGCTGCCCTCTCACATAGGCCAAGCGGAACCACCCACAGGAACTCACCAAGACCTGAGCAATCTTTCTAAGTCTTAATAAATAGAAAAGGGGTCAAATCATTGTAATTGTCTATTGGCACTTTCATTTTCTTACTTTAAGCAGGCTGACTAGGTTATGCTATCACAAAGAAAGCTTCTTTTTATTCCAGTTTGCCCTGAACTGAGATCCTTGCTCTGCCTGCTAATGCTAAGAAAGATTCTAGAGGAGAAAATGGATTTATCAAAAATAAATGAAACTAATAAGATACAAATTGGAGAATAAACACCAGAAGATTTTAAAAAAGAGAACTTGTTGAGATCTGAACAGAAACCAGTCCAGCTTCCTCATTTATTCCACAGCCCTCTTGGAATGTGGTTTTTACACAACCCGGCTACCTGAGCTGGGTTACCAGCAGAAAGGGTATGTCAACAGCCAATTACTAACAGTGTTGCAAAGTCAAATGGTTCAATTATCAGCCATCATTTTCCATGTTGTGCTCTTGAGTGGAGTTTTAACGATCCTGCGGTGCTAAGTGGTAAACGTGTTCAGCATGGAAAAAGAGTAGTGAATCAGCAGCACAATTAACAAGCAGTTAGTTTTGAACAACAGACCAGTGAAGCACAAAATCAACATTTGCTACAAGGAGGAACATGCATCTCTTCACTACTCATCAAATAACAGAATGACCTTAAGCAATTGATCCAGATCATGGTAACCATACCTGTCAAAGAAGAAATTCATAAAGACAGAGCTTTTCAGAAATGCTGAGCATCTGACTTCTGATCTCTGAAATTCAAGCTTAGAATGTAGGGTTTTATGCTCTGGGAATACATTTCTCTCTTACTTAAATAACTTGGTGAACAAAGTTACGTCACAGGGGGAGCACAGTTCTGGCTGAAGTAGCACACTCAGTGACACAAGGCCTTGTACACCATTCTGGGTAGTGCTACGAGCAACGAGATCACTAGTCCACTCATCCTTCCACTAACCCTCAGGAAATCAACAGCTTGAAGTTCTACTGCTCTTAGTGCTGCTATTGAATCTATTCTCAATAGCACTTGCTAAGGAAGTGCAGCAAAAAACGGTGTGGTCAGGTACTCCAAGGTTTATTTCTGCAGTTTTTCCCAATTTGCTCTGGAAATCTGAGCGATGACTTTCAAATTAAATGCACCTTAGCTTTCAGAATTAATGTTTTCCAAATTTTCAAAACAGTCAGTGGATGGCTGGTGGCTAGCAGACAGAAGACTGCAGGTTGGTTGATCCTTTGCGTTATTTCCCAGTGTTGCTCAAAGGTTCCAGAAGCTTCTGAAGATCTGAAGAGATAAGTCAGGGTTTTCACCTTCACACAAAAAAATTATTCTACCTGAAAGGAGGAAGGAAGGTAAAATCAAGGATCTTTGGATGTGGAAAGTAGAAGGCAAAGATCTGGAAAAAAAAGATGACATGGTGCTTAGATGTATGTCAAGAAGAAAATGACTTGCACAAAAATTCTGATAGGGAAAAGGAAGATGGAGAAGTGCGTTCATGTGAAATGGGAGTTTAAAACACATAGAAGAGAGAATGATAGGGGAAAAGAAAAAAAGGAGAAGTGAGAAAAACAGGTGTTACTTTTTACAAAGCAGCAAAAATTCCAGTGAAAAAAAAATTCTAAATATTTCCCAAACAGGTATTTTCATGAAAGGAAATCCTTCAGATAAATTGCAAGAGTTTAGGAGAAGCTAATTGGTTGATTTTCTTTTGCTGTTACAATGTGTTTCACTGACAAACAATTTAAAAATGCACAATCAGAACACATGCAGATGTCACGTCAGATGTTCCTTTATTGTGCATTTTTTTCCTGTGTAAAATAATATCTGTGGTGAGATGGCTCATTCTTTCTCCTGATCTGGCCTGTAAGGCTCATGCAGTAAGTAATAATTCATAATGACTGGGTCAATAACCAAACAAGGGACAAATGCATGGCTACTTCCTACTACATGGTTAGTTTTTTAAAAATATAATTATCTTTAAACCAGTATTCTGCAACAGAATATTTAAAATACAGGGCAACATCAAACAGGTCAGAATGTGTTTAATTGAAACATTCCAGAAAAACTGCCAATATTCTGAGAAGTGAATTGCCATGTGTTTTCCTATGAGAAATTACTAAATTAATTGAAAAAAAAAAAAACTACAATATGACTGATAGCACTTACTATCATAGTAAATGAGCATCATAGAGTCAGTTTTTAATCAGGATTAGAGATTAAATAGGACAGCGTGATGAGTATTGACTGTCTTCACCTAAGGCAGCTCTTTGAAGGAAACCTCTTCATTTTCATCTTGAACATTATGTATCTAGTCCTAGACATGTTTCCTGTTTAATGGCTTGGCTGAATGCAGAAACGCAGATCTACATGTCTGTGATGCAGAAATTCACATACTTTTTCTACTACATACAACACTAGTTCCTTTTTGCCCACACACAGATGACAGGATCAGCTTCTTGGCATGCTTCCCACAACAAAACAGGCTAAAGCCAAAAGACTGCAGAAAAGAAATGTCAGATGCTTTTATAAGACTTATTATTAATTACTATTTCTGAATAACCAAGGCTAGTAGAGAGAAAATGAAAGGAATCCACAGGAAGGCCGATAAGGGTTTGCATAAGAACTAAAAAGGCTGATATGTCATTATTCTGTCGAAATCCTTAGGGTAGCTGAACCAGCATGTTTGCTTTTTCATGTGGAGTTACTTGCTGTACTGGTGATACAGTTTCATGCAAATACCTTAAAGAACTTTCAGCTTGATTCAGCTGTAGTAATTCTTTAGTCATGTCACTCCAGCAGAAACATGAATTAAAATTCATTTCACATTCTGATGTGAAGAATCCTGTTCAGTAAAGGCCAGGAGTTGAACAACAGAACCCTGGCAAGCTGGTACCAAGGTGTACGTGGAGAGCCAAGGAAGGAAGCTGACACAGCTCTTTATTATCCTGAGAGCATGATGTGTGCAGGGCAACATCATTCATATGCCTTCAGAAAGTGAAATGAAGGACAACTTTACCACTTTGTCACTTCACAAAGCATGTTAGGGAGACTGGCGCAGCTGAAGATGTGAGTATTAACAACACAGTTCTTGTTTCCAAGCACATTCCCTGCTTTGCTGTCACAAGTACTGGGATCAGCATGCAGGAATCTTGAGGTGTGTTTGTCCACAGGCCAGGCTAACTGAGCTAATTTCAATTTAGCTGTTGGCTACCAGGAGCTTGGAGGCCATAGGAGAATTAGTTTCTGGGCCAGCTCTGTACTAACTCAGCTAGCCTCAGATAATGCTAATACAGCTGGGCTGCAGCTCACACAGAAGCTAAGAAAGCTATGTGTCCTTCACGTTTATATGTCACAGGCAGATACCCAGCTGCAGCACGTACACACCCCAGCTCACCCACTTATTACTCCATGTCATTGGTGCAGCAACTGTGCCAGTCATCAAGGAGAACATACACAGGCCCACAGGTAGAGTACAAGGTTGAATAATAACAACCATTTTATCTCGTTTTAGTGTCTATCTGTACTTTCTCAGCAATTAACATACAGGTCAGAATGTGTCCTATGTTTACCCTGCCTCAGCATTATTACTCCTTTTGGTAAATAAGAAAATAGTATTTAAAATGAAATAACCCATATACACATCCCAATTGGATACAGATACTGAATTGTAAAGACTTAAGCAGTGTAAGTCACCTAAACAGAAGCGCTTATCAGTGATTCAACAGCTTAGAAAAGATAATATCTAAATTGCAAGTAAAAGAGAGAAACTAAGAATTTAGCAAAATAAATTTCTTTCAATACACTCAAATTGAGAATAACCTCCACTGCAGCTCCGCACCTTTCAACCCCCATTTTGCTGTTCTTGCTCCTTTTAACATAACCAGCTACCTAAGACTTAGGAGCTTTAGAGTTGCATCTAATAGAAAGGTAATTTATTGAAGGGTGACATACTTCATGAAATCCTATTTAAAGAAAATATCAAAAGTTGTGCTGCACTTAGAGTAGCAGAAATCAAAAAGTTTCTTTCAGTACTTGTAGGGAGTACTACCAGCTTCTTTTCTGCTCACAAACTCTGCATCCAGTCTGAGTTTTTCTCCCAATCAGCTGTAAGCACTTCCCTGCATGTCTCTGGGTGTTTCTTTGATGCCTTTTTATGCTTCTGTTCAGACAGACAGAACTCACCAAGCAATAGTCATGCTCCCTTATTTGCAGCCTATTCAGAGAAATGCCCTTGGTTATGTAGCTCTAACTCTTCACTTGCCCTGCATGGGGCCTCTTTTTAATGCAGTTCTGATTATTTCAGCTATATGTTCCATGAAGGAACACAACAGGTTTTACATTTTCCTGCATGAAGTTTCTGTCTGCCTGCTTCCCCCACATGAAGCAGAGATTTCATAAGGGGAATCTCCATTTACTTTACTTTTCTAAAAGAAAAATGTTTATGTACCAAATGGGAAAGGAAGTGGAAAGGATATCGCTGCTGCTGGTGACATCCATGCTGCTCACCATCTGTGAGCTGCACAGTCTAAATGTCTACTGATCATTTAGGGTGCTTCAAGGACAACAAACTTCTCAATGTACCACCCTGGCTTGTGGTGTCATCTCACAGTAGCATCAGGAGTTGATGGCCAGGGCTGCCACACAGCCTCCATGGCTGCCAGGACTTGCGATTGCTCATGAAATGTTTCTCATCTGCCACCAACAAGCCACACTTCCTAAACACAGATGTAATTCTAGACAGTTCATTCCATAACACATCAGCTGGCATGAGTTAATAAACTGAATATTATGGTACTAGATTACTAAAATTCTTAATGCACATATATTGTTCTTTGCAAATGAAAAGCTTCTAAATGCTGAGAATTTATTCTGGGTGAATTTTTAATATAATCAAATCCCAGTCCTGTACTACTCTATTCATTTTTATTTATTTCAACAGAAACAGGATATGATTATAAAGATTAGAATTATTCTAAACTTGAACTTTTATTCTAACTTGAATCTTATTTATCAAACAGAAAGGAATGTTGAACTTCAATACACATATAGCTTACATAAACCTCAGTCAAACATATCTTACTAATACCACTGAAGTCATAGCTTATGTGGACTTTTTTTTACTCTTAGGAAATGTCATTTTTTGCCCGCCCCCCGGTTCAAACATTTTCATGTTTGTTTCTGAGCAATTTCAGCTCATTGCTGTGTCTTAGTCACAAAAACCACAATAGTAAGATTGTGTTCTAAAGATTAGCTTCCATTTGAACACTAGTAAATCATGGGTGCATATCTTTTATACTTAAATTTTCTATGAAGTTTGCTTCCTCAAAATTTAAAGTCTGCATTACATTTAATGCGCAGGTGTCCTCTTTAGGTACAATCAGAAATGAGCATGAGGCTCTGCTTAAGGGACAGCAAGGAAAGAACACACTTGTTTTCTTGCAAAAATAAAACCATGCACATAATACATTCAAAGAAAAAACATTTCTGAAGAGCACAGCGATCACAATCATTATTCTGAGAACAGCAATTCTGTAATCTTCAGTATGAGTTTTTATTTCAAAATAACACAATACATTCAATTTAATGCATTTCTAACTTCTGTGGTTTGGGAACTGAAATAAAAACCATGGAATGAAAATAAACGGTTCATGCTGTCTTACCAGTTTTCACAAGTAGCAGTTACCATCTCTCGCTGGTCTCTGCAGGGTGCAACAGATCCATCATTCTGCAGCTTTGTGAGCCTGGCATTTTCCCTAGTAGCCATGAATTCAATGTTTTTTCCACAGAATTTACCATTTTCTAGAGTCTGACATCTAATTTTCTGTGTATATGCCATTGCAGCTTACTTTAAACTGTCTCTTGTTGGTTTGTTTTCCTTGCACAAAAGGAAGTACATTTTTTTATACAGTTAGGTCAGCGGTTAGTGTTACAGAGCTGGAGGGGCCTCTATATTGCAATGACAAAAAACTAAAGTTGTATATATAAATATAAGCTGAAAAAAGTGCATGAGGTAGGAGGAGATAAACTGCTGTAGCTGCGGATACTCTTGCTCCACTGCCTGTTGCACAGAGCCTGAAACAGCTTCTGGCTGTGTTAGCTAGACTTCCACACAGTGGAAACTGAGCTTTTACATACAGATACACCTAGAAAGCAAATACCAAAAAAACAAACGTTCCTGCAGTTTAAGGTCACATCATCTAGTTCAACATCCTGTACAGTACCAGCAATTCTAGTCTGTTCATATATTCGATTAAAGCCTTGTTCTTGTTTGAGTGAAGCACAGCTTGTGTTTTTACCAAAACATACCTTCCAGAGGAGCATCCAGTCTCAGTCAGAAGACACTGCGAGGTAAGGTACTGATTTCTGCCACTGGTGATTTGTTTCAGTGACTCTCTGGTTTCATCTGTTTGACATATGATCCTGTTGCATCTTTCCTCACTGAAGAGCTGTTCAGTGCCCAGCATTTTCTTCTCTTTTTTCTCATCTTGCTGCCCAGAGTTAACTGTTAAAGGTAAGAATTGGTTATGGAAGACCAAACCTTTGAAGGGAGTTTATTTTAAGAAAACTCACAACTGTTAAAAATTCATTTTTTCCTGAACTCAGAACAATCAACTAATGACCAAATCTTGCTTTCAGCCTCTGTCCCCTGGGAAACTAGTTTCAATATGCGGTTTAGCATCTGCTCAAGGCCTTACCATCTGGCTGCAGGGCATGGGGACAGATTGTTACTTTTGGGGGGTGCATGGTATGGACTAACTACTGAGCTCATGAAGGAGCTCAGTACATAAAGGAGCCTAGCAGATTATTGATGTGTGTCCTGAACAAAACTTTAACAAGCCTGCCTTGGGGGTAAAACTAACACCTAGCTGACTAGGGGGACTGAAGGGACCTGCACAACCACATGATGGGCACACCGTGGCATCCTGCTCTCCCAGTTGGAGCTGACTTAGGAAGGAAACTCCCTCACACTGCTCACCAAATCTCTGCTTTATTTAATCATTATAGTAGTGACCTACAGCAATCAAGACTCCTCAACTTTTGTCTGATGTCTACCTGGGACATTTCAAATCTGTCTATCTTCTTCAGCTCATTTTTTTTTAGGTATTTTATGTAATTTAGTTAGTAAATATTTCAGGAGTGTAAATGCTTGAACTATTCTCTGGCAACATAGTATCTGCCTCTCCAGCATCAGAGATGGAGGCAAATCACTTCCCTACTCCCCTGTTTCAGACCTCTGCTTACAACTAGAGGATCACGTTTTGCCACATTGTCCCAATGGGACATAACATTAGCTTGCATGCTCACAGTTCCCATGACAATCCTTTCAGTCTGCAGAAACCTGCCTCCGTTTTCTGTTCTTGAATGTGTAA
This sequence comes from Penelope pileata, assembly GCA_013396635.1. NCBI lineage: Eukaryota > Metazoa > Chordata > Aves > Galliformes > Cracidae > Penelope > Penelope pileata. The sequence goes on along the minus strand of WBMW01002824.1, from coordinate 133,677 downwards.
CTTGGCATTTGGCTGCATTGAAGTGCATTTTTGTTTGTTGTTCAGGTTACTGGCTTGACTAATCTGTACTGGATTGTTTTGCTAATCTTGTGGCTTTCTCACATGTGATCTGCAGTGATTTTATTGTCTATGCTTGAAGAGCATGAACTCTTAAACAGTAGAATCAGCTAGTAGTAGCAGCTAGTGGTAGCAATAGAAATTCAACAGAAACTAACAGAAACTAGTCCCTTAAATAATCACATTTCTCACCCTTTTTTCTCAGAACTGTAAGCTAGCTTTTCTCAATCCGTTCAATGCCTGCTCAGGGTTATAGCCTGCTACGCTATCATGAAGCAAAAAAGGCTCTCTGTTCTGCACTGTATTATCAGCCAAACTAGTAACTCTTTGTTGTGCAAATGAAGAAGCAAGATTGTTTCAGACAGATTTCTAGCAATCCCAGGTGAAATACTGGATAGCTTAATACCATATACAAGAGTAACAAAAAGTTTTGGACTCACATAATGGTGATCCCCCACTGAGATGAAGACACTTCCCACAGGAGCAGCCACAAGAGAGATGCATTCCCCTCGGTGGCTGGCTCTTAAATGAGCCCAGGGCAGCCCCACCCTGGGTCCACCCCTTCAGGTCATGTGAGGGGGACAACACCGGTGCTCCATAGGCCAGCCACCCCCCTTCACCAGGTGCTCAATTACTGATTCAGGCAGTGACCTAGTGTTTCCCTTCCACTCAGCTTAGGAGTCCCTCATACTTTGATGTCAGTTATTATCTGCTACATTGCTCCACTCACACTGCTAGTATGTATACTTTCTTTGATCCTTACTATTTCATCTCCCTCTATAACAATGTTACTCATGGCAAAGAGCATAAACAAATTGCTCAGATTTGTGATAAATACCTTTTTAACCTCATGGATGTTTCTTCTTAGAGCTAGCGTCCAGTCTAAATGAAACGCCCATCCTGACTGAGTTCTGTGTTTATTAATGTCTGTGAACCATTTTTGCATTTAATCCTGCTGTGAGATTAGTCATTGCTATTACTTCTGGGCCAGCAGAGATGCAAATGCAAGCATTCTTGCAAAGGCAAACATCTCGTGGCATATACTGTCTTCAGTTTCTGAATATTCAGAATATTCAGAATTCAGTTTCAGAGTTTCAGAAACTCATACTCTGAGTATTCTTACATGTTCTTTTGTACTGTTTTTTTGTCCTCCACTTTTGTATACAAACAGCAACAGCTTTGGTGACAAGCTTTTATAGCCACCGCTGTGGCTACAGCACTGTGCTTCTTTTCTTTGTGGTATTTTGCATCTGTGTATCAGATGCAGAGTATTTTATATAACAAGCACATCATGATCCCTTTGTCCTCTCAAGTTCTTATTTTTCTTTCTATAGAAGACACATTCTGTTTCAAAAGTTGCTGATCATCTTAGTGGCTGTGTTCTCTCTGGTTAAAGGCGTTATTGCCTTGCTCCTTTGATACAAAGAGCACTGAGATTTGATCTTGTTATCTGCGCTGTAACACAAAAGCGTAGAAAAGATTTTGCTGTAGCATTTTTGGTGATATTGAGTCTACATTATTTCACCTTTATTTACATTTTTGGCAGCATCCAGAAGCGGCACATGACGGCAGATCTGGGCAGCTTGCAGAAGAGCATTCTGTGACATCATGTCCTGAAGTGATGCTCCACTGCTGCTTGGGCCTGCTGGGTCTGCATGTTCTCTAGGCTTACTTTGAAGGGCAGCCATTCAGTGCCTCACCAGCTCGATTTATAAATGAGGCACTCATTTTCATACCTGTAGTGAAAAATAGGTCACGTAGTGTAAACCGCAGGAATTATTCACATTAAAAACAAAACAGTAGTAAGAGAAACTGAGAAATCCAGTTTTTAGTCCAGAAACAATTGGGGAATAGCGGCTCACATGCAGATTTCCCACATGCAGGCAGCTCTGCTCGGCAGCTCCTCAGAGCACAGCACAGCCCAGGCACCACGCGCTGTGCAGCTGGATGGCACCGCTCGGCCTCGGCCATTCTGCGGGGCTGGGGCCAACAGGGGACGGCTGCAGACATCCCACCAGCTGCAGGCAGGCCGCGTGCTTTTTGGTTTCACACGGTTTATTTCAGAACAGGCCTTCTTTTTAGGATTGCTCCAGGACGGGCTGCAGGGGGAACTGCTTTCCTCGGTTGCGTCCCCTGATAGCGCAACACATTGCTCTCACGAGATGACAAAGTACTTTCAAGGGTCTCTCTGCAGGTGACCCCAGACGAGGACGGGGCCGCTGATGCCCCGCACACCCCGAGCCCCGCGCCATGTGCCACGCACGGGGCTCACGCACCGCAGCGCTTCAGAGAGCCGAGCTCCGAGCCCCCCCTCTCCACAGCCTCCCTCCCGGCGCTGACCCCCGCCAGCCCGCTCCGCTCGCTGCCGACCAAGCGCTCGCCGCCCGCCCTGCCCCGCGGCACTCACCTCCCGCTGCCAGCAGGGAACCCCGCTGCCCCGTCCCCTCAGCGGGG
>WBMW01002824.1:94893-127068 GCA_013396635.1 Penelope pileata | reverse complement strand
AAAAAAAAAAAAAAAATTACCATAGGCTCTGGAGAAATGGAACGGAGGAAATGGATTTAAATTGTATACATTATCTTTAAAAGTAAATTATAGCCTTTATTTAAATGTGTGCTACTTTGAATAATTGTATTAATACAACCCAAGGTTCTAGTTCAGCAACATGTAATGTGTATTTTATTACCATTCTGATTTTTTGGTGACAGCTGAGGAGGTACTTGGCAGAATTGTGAGGGTTGGTGGGACCTCAGGAAACCATCGAGGCCTGCTGTAGCAGGCTCCCTGCAGTAGGTTGCAGAGGAAAGCATCCAGGTGGGTTTTGAATATCTCCGGAGTAGGAGACTCCCCAGCCTCTCTGAGCACCCTATTCCAGTGCTCTGCGACCCTCACAGGAAGCAAGCTTTTGCTCATGTTCATCTGGAAGTTTCTGTGTTCCAGTTTGTGCCTGTTGCTGGGCACCACTGGAAAGAGCCTGGCCTCATCCACTTGACTCCCGTCCTTCAGGTATTTATAAGCATTTATAGCATCCCCCCTCAGTCTTCTCCAGGCTGAACAGCCCCAGATCTCAGCCTTTCCTCATCAGGGAGATGGTCCAGGCCCTGGTCATCTCTGCGGCCCTCCGTTGGACTCTCTCCAACAGCTCCCTGGCTTTCTTGACCTGAGGAACCTGCAACTGGGCACAGTGCTCCAGATGTGTGGAGGGGGAGGATCACCTCTCTCGCCCTGCTGGCCATGCTCTTTCTAATGCACCCCAGGATATCGTTGTTTTTTCTTGGCTACCAGGGCACACTGCTGGCCGACCTGTTGTCCACCAGGACACCCAGGTCCTTCTGTGCAGAGCTCCTCTCCCAGCAGGAGATGAGCAGGTCATCCCCCAGCCTGTACGGATGTGTGTGGTTATTCCTTCCCAGGTGCAGGACTCTGCACTTGCACTTAGTATCTGAGAAGAGTGTATGGAGATCTCTTCACTTGTGATTAAGCTTGTTGTTTTTATCAGTTAGCAGCATGCAGGCTTTCTGTAACACATGAATAATTCTGCTATGAAAGAAGAAGGTAACTGACTGCAGTGGGTATCATCAGTGGGAAGGAGTGCCACTGTGTGTCATGGTTAACTGCTGGTAGCTGTGTATGCCATCAGCTGGTCTCGTCGTACTGGATACATGTTTCAGATGGAGGCTGGCAGGACACTTGCCTCACAGTAAAATTGTTTTAGCACATGGCTAGCAAGCCAACTCGGCTAGCAAAACCTGTGGAGAAATGTGAACAAAGACTGTACGTTCTGGAACACTGATATTAGCAGACAGTGGTGCAACATTTGTGGTCTGATAGAATACATTCCTCAGCTAGTGAGGCTGCATAGCAGAGATTGCTCTTGGGAAAAGTCCCCGGATTCTTTGGCTCTTAGACAGCAGCAAGTCATACCAGTGACACGGCACGTTGGATGGCTTGGAGCGGGGAAGGACTGGAGGTGATTTTTTTTTTTTAACGTTGAATTACATGTTGGGAAATAGACTTTGATAGAACCATTTTTTTGCAATTATTGTTGCAGTTCTTTTAGTTTCCTATTTATAAAAGTGAAGAGTATTTCTAAACAAGGAGCAAGAGAATGAGAGCGAGTTTCACCTGTGTCCAAGCTTCAGTCAGAACCTTTCTGTTCTGCGTGCAGAGTCTGCAGGAGAAGCCACTGTGAAATCACGATTTTAGTTGTGTTCTGGAGTGCCGGAATTTCTGGAAACTAACACTCATTGTCAGTGGCTTTTGTGGAAGTGGCTTCAGTGCATCTCTCCTTTCTGAAGACTGGGGCATGCATGTGCCAGCAGAGGCCTCCACGTCCTGATGGAGGGTTAATGAGTCCTCGTTTGTGAAGCAGTCTGGCTAATCACGTGCACCAAAACCAGAAAGCAGTGTTTGTACAGAGTATGTACCTAAATGGGAGTGCTTTTCTGGTGCTGGATGTTGGATTGTTTTTTTAGCACTGGTGTCAGTGAGCACAGACTTCATGCCCTGAGTGTCAGCCCTCTTTGCAGTGTAAAAATGCTGATGGTTAAAATAGCCAAAATGTGTGTGCTCAGTACTCTTAATGCCACAGATAGAAAATTGGCACGTCTGTGATGATTCTCATATTAAGTTCAGTTGTTTTATGAGTGCCACGAAGAGATTGAATGATCTTTGTAATAGTAAAGCAAACAAGGGAGCAGGTGAGGAGATCCGTAGTACCTGGGGCTCTGTTTGTCCGCGGGGTACACACGTGCCTTCGTGAAGCTGTGCTGCTTCTCTCCATGCTTCAGCTTCCCCAGAAGCATCTTCCTTTTGGTGGGGTGGGAGAGCTCGTTCTGAAGAGATTGAGGACCTCTCTGTTCTATATAGAATGCCCAGGAGTGTGTATGGAGCTGTGTGAATTGTGTTCTTAACTAAAGGAATTAAGAGGATGCTTTAAGTGAAAAGTCCGAGTTGCTTTCTGTGCCACTTGTGTTAGAATCACAAATGATTTCTAGCCTGAATCTGTGCTTTGAGCCACTAAAGGTGATCGAGTAGCTCATCCCTGTGATCGGTTGGTGTGTGATGCCTGGAATGTTAGTAAGGGAGGTGTTTGTGAGATTTTAGGAAACAAAGATAACAGCGTTGATGTTCTGGTCCAATCATTTTAAATTTTTGAATAGTTCAGAGGATCCAGTGGAAATACACCAATTCTGCATACTAATATTGTTCACATTCTTAGGAGCTTCTGTAGCTTGGTACAGTCATAATTTCTGTCCTGATTTCTTTAATATAGGAAAGATTATTTGGGTTAAATTCAGTTAAATTTCCATGTGTAGCAGTTTTGTCGTACATTACTGTCTATTCTTGTTGCCTTTTTTTGCTTCTAGGACACTTAATACTTTTATATTCAATATTTGTTATTTCCATCAGTTCCTTGTTAGTTCTTAAGAAACTTGTTTATTATTTTTATATTTTTAATTGAAATATCTTCCATAACAGCTTTACTTATAAGGACAGTTATCATTTATCATGAAGAAGGGAAGAAGTATTTCATTTTCAGTTCTAGGACTGAAACTCAATTATCAGTTTCCAAACACGAAAATCATTATAAATAATTTTCAATATTAAAAAAGTAGTTAAATGTATCCTACTTAATTTAGAAGGACATCAGTTTGCACTGTGAGTCCATTGTATCCAGTCTGTCATCCAGCACTATTCACAGGTAAGTTAAGGGTCATGGAAGATGTGTTCTTTAGTCAGCAAGTTCATAATAATGCTTTTAAGTACGGGAGTGCTCCCACTGCCATCAGAACTAGGCAGCATGTAAGGGAGCACTGTGCTGGATTAGGGGCTGGTGGCATTTGGTACGTGTTGCAGAAGCGTCTGTTAATGCCACTTAAGAAAAGGGAGCTGAACAGTCCTGGAATTGCAGTAGAAATTATTACCAATGAGTGAATTTGATTTAATATTTGACCATTTACTCAACAGTTGAAAACAAATACTTTTTCATTTGAAAACATATTTGCCTTGTGAGGCCATGAGGGGTATCGGAGGGATGAGCCAGAAGGACGCATGCTCACATTGGTGTCCCTCCCTGCCAATGCATCGAGGTGATGTCCCCCACAAATTGCGTCTCAGTTGGCCCAGATGAGAGTGTGGCTTCTGGGAGTTCTCTGAAGTCTGTAGATTTCTAGTCCGCAGAATGAACATGTGCAAAACTTCAGTATCTTGGGGAGATTCTTCAGTCATGTTCATTCCACGTTTAAGATCAGGTGTAAGTAACGGGGATAGAAAACAGGCTGTACTAATCCAGTTGTGGCGTGGATATATGAAGAACTGTCAAGTCCCAGGCTGCCCCTTTTGAACTTGCGTACACTAGAACATTTGGGAGATGTTTTTTTTTTTTAAGAAAAATCAAGGTTGGAGACAAGAACCTGGTGTGATAGGAGTGAGCTGGGCAGTGTTATGTGCTTAGAAGGAATTTCAGTTGGTGAGCTCTTAGTTCTACGAAGGGAATGGAAAGATGGTTCCTGATAGTGTATTTTTCTTTATGATCTTAATTTGCTCTGTTGCAGTAACTGAAACACACTTTCTTGTTTTTTTGATAAATGGATGCTGTAATTTTTATGGGTTTCAAAAAACTAATTTGCTTGCTTTCTGTAGGAAGTAATAAGCTGAGTACTGAGCAGGTAAGAGATGGCTTTTCTAAGAGTCTAACAGGTAGAGATATCTAAGTCTTTGCAGTTCTCTTGGGTGGAATTGCTGCAAAGAACACAAGAAACAGTTTTGTCATGTTAGTGAAGCTAAAGCAGAAATACATCTTGGCAACTCAAATTGCAGTTCTGGAATAATTAGGGTAGGAGGCACCTCTGCAGATCACCTGGCCCAGCTCGCTGGAGCAAAGCTGGCTCTGCTGCTCGGGGAGGTGGATCAGGACCTGCTCCAGCTGAGTGCAGAACATGTTGAAGGACCAGGCCCTGCCACATCTCAGCAGAATGTTCCAATGTTTGGCCATGCTTCTGAGGAATATTTTTATTTTTCCATTTAAAAAAACTGAAAACTTGCTGCTGTTCCAGTCCATTGACTCTTGACCTTGAAGAAAATAATGTTGCTTTCCAGTTAGAAAAAGTATAGCTAATTTTTAAGAATTTACTTCAAGGGAAATTCATTTAGTATCTTGAGTTCTTGATGTTTAGGGAAGGTAGTGAAGGATCTATACTAATGTTAAGGTGAGGTTCCTCATGTTGGAAACACAAGGTAGCATTTAGTGTATTGGTTACATTTCTCATAGTTGTGAAACAAACCATGTTTTGTCCTTGTATGTGAATGCTTGCACATCCGTACCAGTTGTTGCTCTGCTGGTGTCACTCCCTGTTGGTCTCTGTGCTGCTGGCTCGCTGTTGGGTGGTTACGCTGGCAGTTGCTGCAGCAAAGCAGTAGTGGTCACTTGAAGCAGTTGTTACCAAAAAGGTGAACATGCTTGATAAACGTAGTTCTAGAAACACAGTTGCCATCTGTTAGATTATTATGTTAAGAATTTATACCTTGTTTAAGGTCACTAAAATCACTGCACCTTTTTTTTGATATTCAGATATTCTTTCTGATATTCTGAGTGAAGGTCTTGCTTGATGACTATAAAAGGCTGATTCTTGAAGCCTATTTAGTGATTTCTTTAACTCTATTCCCTGAAATAGTAGGTTTTTTCCTCCACGATGCTGTCTTAGGAGTACAGTGGCATTGAATTTTGGAATGCTTTGTTTTGCTAGATGACCGTGAAACTGTCTGAATTGTTGGTATTCTACTGATTGCATTACACCATTCTAAAAGAAACAGGAGTACTCCAAAATTAACTATGATAATGTTAATTTTCAAATTTTTTTGTTTGTTTCATAGGCTCATAAGTCAGTGAACTTTGTTTCAACTTTGCTTCAGATCACTATGTCCGAGCAACTGGATTTGCCAGTGAGACAAGCAGGCAAGTTTTCAAATCCTTTTGCGTTGTTTCTGCTTTGATGGTGCGTGCACACAACTACACGTGCAGATGCTGTTGAAGAATTCTCATGGTGTTAACTTCACTGAAAAGTTGAGCATCATCAGAATTATGGTCATCGTAAATTGCATCTGGCACCATGCACTACGTGGGGAAGAGAAAGAAAAGGCGGCTGACTTCTTAGGGGTTGCTCCCCTCTCTCTTGTGAACGGTGGTCTTGGGGAAACCAGAGTGTTGTGTATGATGCGAGTGCAGTTTGCCCAGGCACCTAATCCTACCTTGTGCTATATGCTAATGTTTCTGAACATCATAAGTGGAAGAAAACAAATCATGTTCTTTGGAACCCTGCTACTTTGTAAGCTAATTAAAAAATAAAGCAGTCTCCAGAGAGTGGAGAACACTCAGAGCACAGCTTACAAACACGGCGTCTTTTGCAAAGCAATTAATGGTATAAATCCCATTGAGGACAGACTGAAGTCTGCATCACTTCAGTGTTGTCATAACACATCTGCAGATTGTTTTGCATCTTTGAGGACACTTTCAGAAACTGTTTGGCTTTTGACTCTTCAGAAGGTGCACATGATGTTTGAAAAAAAAAATTTGCTTAATGGGTTTGTATATAGAATTAGATTACAAACCAGTAGCAAAGTTACTATTAATTTGAGATTTCCTTTTGCATTTTTAAGTCTGCTGCTTTAAGTGCTGTAATCTGTACTCTGCCACATAGGCAGTTTGGATTTGGATGTCAAAAGGTAAAAGCATGCATTTGTGCTGCTGCCCGGTTGCTACAAAGCGCTGTGGCCCGTAATCTTGGTATAAAGGAGCTGTCTTTAACATTCCCTCCTGTATCACAGAACCAATTAGATTTTTTGCTTACAAAATACAGAGGATATTTTAGTCCTATTTGCTCTGTTTCGATGGAAATAATGACAAGTGATCATAAAGGATTTTTCAGTAGTTTATTGCTAAAATGTTACACAAGCTTTTTATAGGTAACAGATGAAAACAACGTTTAGTATTTTGGTATGCAAACATGTTTTTACACTACTAAAAATGGAGATATCACAATAAATAGGTAAAGAAATGTCAGCATAGCAAATTAACAGGTTAATAATTTGTATGTTTTATGTGTTATGGTACTCCTGGTTAGAAATGGTCAATGCATTTGTCACTTCAATCTGTTTTGTTCTGGAATAGATCTATCTCTGCAAAATGCGTCTTCATTTGTACTTTGTACTCTGAGCTGATTTGTTTCTGTTGTCTGACAGGGGTTATCTACTTGAAAAATATGATAACCCAGTATTGGCCGGATCGTGAAACTGCGCCAGGAGAGATTCCGCCTTACTCCATCCCCGAAGAAGATAGGCACTGTATTCGTGAAAATATTGTAGAAGCCATTATTCACTCTCCTGAGCTGATTAGGTACACAGTTTTTACATACTTTTGAATTTGTTTCGGTTTGACTTCATTTTGTTTGTACAACTAAGATAACCTGAATGTTAAGCATGATTGTCTTACACTGTTGTATCCTAAGCATAGAATTACTGTAGCTGGAAAAACGGTTTGCAACTTGTGCAGCATGTGGAAACGTGCTGATACAAAATCCTTCACAATGAACAAGTCAGGCCCCTGTCACTTCATTTTATAAAGTTCCTCAAACGAACAGTATCAAACAGGAAGTATGGAAGCTAAACTTCCTATTTAAAAAAAAACAACAACAAAACAACACAAATACATTGCAGTAAGTCTGAGTTCAGGCAACATTAGTTGTTTCAGTGCCACAAGAATATTATTGAAGTAATTATTTAATCGTTGTTCACTTGATTTCCAGAGTACAGCTGACTACTTGCATTCATCATATTATCAAGCATGATTATCCTAGTCGTTGGACTGCAGTTGTGGAGAAAATTGGGTTTTACCTTCAGTCTGATAACAGTGCTTGCTGGCTTGGAATTCTCCTCTGTCTTTATCAACTTGTGAAAAACTATGAGTAAGTTTTTTTGTTTTTTTTTTTTCCTACCACATTTAAAAAAAAAAAGCAGAAGTGATTCACTTGTATCCCTTGCATACTGTGTGTATGTTGTGACAGTGTAAAAATTGCATGTAGGATTGAGTACAGGTTGATAGGAATCTAAATTTAGAGAATGTTCATAAAGACTTAGTGTGCAGTTATTGGCCCATATCTTCTCCGCTAAGATCACAGAAAAACTGCCTCCGTTAAAGATTTAAGATTGGAAGAAAGGGAAGGAAGAAATGTCTTTAAAGCCTTAATTTGCTGGTAATTCCACTTGGATTGAAATGTTACAGCAACATAATCTTTGTAGCAGTAAGAGAGTCTGCTCCAAGTCATAACTTCTGGAGCAAATTATTTATTCAAAGCAGTTTTAGACTCCTAAGGAATTAGTACTCTAGATACCAGTAGCAGTTAACATATAAAAGTTTTGAAGTGTGAAATCTTGAACATTGGGAAATACCAAAATTAGTTGACTTTGGTTTGAGACTCTTGTAAATTTTGAGTGTTTTTGACTATATCTAATGTAACGCTCAGAGCTTTAGTGCTGACGTTGTCCTTTGAGAAGTTGCATGGAACTTTGCTGCTGCTGTTGCCTGTAGGAGGCTCGTTTAAGTGGCCAAGAATGCAATCCTGGAGTCATGGAACAGTAGTGGAATCCACAATTAAATGGTTGAAAGCAGTCGTGCGGTGTTTTTGTTCAAGACACTTTAAGATGTTGCACTGAAAAATTCCACTGTTAATTTTGTGAATTCTGTGTAGACTAAAAGTGTAAATTAAAAGTTGGGAGAAATATTTAAAAATGTGGCTTCGTTTCCTTTCAGAATTTTTGAAATGTTTTGGGAAAGGGAATGGAGCTGTCCTTTCAGCATAGGCATGGAAACACCTGGGGCCTTATTTCAAAGGGTGTTGCAGTTGGAGCTAGCTGTGAGTCTGCCACATACCCTCGAAGCCTACATTTGGGCAAATTAAATAGCAAGATGTGGGAGACCTTTCAGCTTGCTTGCTTCAATGTTTGTGATCTAGCTTCTGGAAATATTTTTGATAAATTGTGAATCCCAATAAATGTATTTCTGGAATTTTACTGACTATCCCAACACCTGTCATTCTTGACAATATGTTCCTTTTGCTTGCACTTTCTGTAGTGCTCTGATCATTTTTTGCTGTAGTAATGGTGTGGCAGAACCACATGTACATGTGATGTAGTATGTACATGATGTACAACAAAGTGAGTAAGTAGGCAGGAGTGCAGTAGTGGTAGAAAAGTGATGTGAATATATAACGAAATAACTACACGGTTTTTCAATTTGTTTTTTAATTGTAATGTCTTCTGGCTATAGCTTTACTTCAGGTTCTGTAGCAAGGAATCGTTAGGGTTCCTTAACCATGTGTTGTTCTGAACTGTGAAATAACCTGCTTGTGCCTCCACAGGGGAGAGGTGGGCTTTTAACATTCCAAAAGTGCCTGAAAGACCTGTAAAGCGAGCTTTGTTCTTCTCTAAAGGTACAAGAAACCAGAGGAGCGTAGTCCTTTGATAGCTGCAATGCAACATTTTCTTCCAGTTTTGAAGGATAGTTTCATTCAACTCTTGAGTGATCCATCTGATCAGTCTGTCCTCATCCAGAAACAAATCTTCAAAATATTCTATGCCCTTGTCCAGGTAAAAAATTTGTGTATGCTTGATTAGTAATTTAAAACATTCTTTTTCTTCAAAATTGACAGAAATCTTAACAATAAGATGAGTTGTGGCAAATGATTTAGATTTACTCAGCTTTTTGGTATGATTAATTGTGCTGTAAAATCTGTGCCCAACTTTTTCTTTCTCCAGCATTAGATAGAAATTTGTGCATGCCATCCTCTATGCTGGAGTGTTTGCCACAAAACCGTTGAAATCACTTGTCTAATGACAGATTGTTGAGGCCAGCCTACACAGAGTTACCAGTGTAAATGCAGTTTGTTAACGTGCTGTTAATTGCTTCAGAAATTAGTGTAACATTTATTTAAATATTGTCTTAGCACTGCATAAGCAGAATTGCAATGAAGATCTGTAGCACCTCTGAGGATATTGGGGGATATAGTCTGGATTGCATAAAGTTCTTTGTCGTGTTTTTTGAAATTCTTTGCTGATCTTTAATGGAAGTAAAATGTGGACAAAGATTTACAAGAGCTAAAATTCAAATTGTGGAAGTTAACATTATTTTCAAACTGCTTTGTAATAAATTTGTTTTGCCTTTATTTTAAATAAGTACACATTACCTTTGGAATTGATAAATCAGCAAAACCTGACTGAATGGATAGAGATCCTGAAGACTGTCGTTGATAGGGATGTACCAGCTGTAAGTGTCTTTTGACGATTTTTTAATCTTAAATATTTTTCATTTATTAAATTTTAAAGGATAAACTCTTTATTTCTGCCTATGTCTCTCAATAGGTGATAAGAAAATAATTTTAAGATAGGGTATTTTAAACGTGCTAGGTAACTTTAGAAAATATATAGTTTGTATGGGAGTTCTGTTTTCAAATTATAGCATAATTTAGTTTAGCTTCTTGTTTCAATAATTTGACCATTTCTGCAGCCTACATCATGGGATTTATTTTTAGATGTGCTGTACTTCATACTTCTAAGTTGGAAGTGTGATATGCAAACTACAGGGTAAAGTTAAAACAAAATATGCTATATAGTTGTACAAAAATACATATAACTTTTTTATTCCCAAAGGAAACTCTTCAGGTTGATGAAGACGATAGACCTGAGTTGCCTTGGTGGAAGTGCAAGAAGTGGGCTTTGCATATCTTAGCTAGACTTTTTGAGAGGTAACTTATCTTCCACTATAATTGTTTTTAAGAGAACAACGAAATAGTGATATCAGTAAAAGTGCTGCTCGCTTTAATTTGCACACTTGCTTCAAATTCTAGGTATGGAAGCCCTGGTAATGTTTCCAAGGAGTACAATGAATTTGCTGAAGTGTTCCTGAAGGCATTTGCTGTTGGTGTTCAGCAAGTAAGAAACACTGAATGTTGGGGAGTATTGGGATGGGTTTAGAGTTTGTAGTGGTTTCTTCCTTATTCTTATCTTAGAACAAGATTATAAAGCTTTCAGAATTTTTTTTCATGTCTGTATGCTTGTATTAGCTCATAGATCTGTTGACTTGAAGGTGATTAAATTGTAAAGAGCCTATGAAAAGTCTTGCAGAACTGAAGGTTTTTCTTCCTTTTAATGAGGAGACAGTTTTTAGTTCAGTTTCCTAAATATGTATATTTTTCATTCCTGATAAAATTATAATGATTTACAGGACTTAATGCTTAAGAGGTTTTCACCCTTTACTGTGGGTGAATAGATATAAATGTGTTGGGATTACAGATTATTCAAGTATAAACTTTAAGCATACTGCTAATATTAATCTTAGAATCCTCATTGATTATTTAGCTAGCCTATATTCTTTTCATTTGTATGTCACTAATCAATCAATCAATAAATAAATAAATAAAATCTAGCGTCAGTTCTAGATAAACTTCTTTAAGCTTGGCCAAAACGGGCTCGACCTACCTAGCTGAAAAACCTCGTTTCCGACCCCTTGTGTTAGTATTTATTTTGCTCAATACGTTCCTCATGTTGAAGGACTAGATGAACCAGTACTAAACACTGAACGCTACTGCCTAGATGTTCCTTACCACAATTGCAGAATCTGTTCTCCCATTTCCCTAGGGCCTCCATCCCACATTTTACTTTTTCTCACTTCAACTCTTTCACCTGTTCTTATTCTTGGCTTGAATTTTTTTTTCCTTTATTGCATCTCAACAACGGGAGGTAATTGCTTCGGTATGGGAAAAGAAGCCTGAATGTTTGTCCAAGCACACTTGTTAAGTAGTGTAGCTGCAAAGACCATTTCTTAAGCCTCAGCTTTGTCTTTATTTTCAAAGACTTTTCCCCATTCTTTCATTGCATATTGATGAATTTAGGCTGTCTAGTGTGTCATCCTGTTGCACCGGAGAATCTCTTCTTTAAAAAACCAAAACAACAAAAACTTAAGATCCTTTTAAAATTCAAATATACCAGCAAACGGGATGATCTTGGATAAACTTTTCCGCAAAGAAGATTGCATTACTATATATAAAGTTCTTGTTCACCAAAGTCCCAAGATGATTCCTTTTTGCCGAGAATGAAGAGCCCTCAGTGTATGTTTTAAACCCTTCCTGAGCTGCTACTATGATGCACCTTAGGCCATGGAGCCCATCTCTATGATTATAAAGGTTCAATATATGATGTTAATAAGTTGATGATGTTTTTTATTGCTTATGTTGAAATTTATGAAGGAAGCCAATCTATAGAATGTCATACTCTGTGTAAGCACACAAGAAATTCCAGTTTTAGTTTTCTGGGAAGATTGTATGTAAGGCACATGATCAAGGAAGTTAAAATACATCCCAGAATTGTTTTCATGTTTAATCAGTTTTGATACTGGTTTGTTGGACTACTTTTAATGCTTAATGCTTTTCTCAATTGTTTTAATTTTAAGAAGCATATTGGTTCTACCACGTGCTGATCGTTTACTGGTTTTAGACATTGCAAACAATCGTTGCCACTTTAAGGTGTTGTTTGCAGGGGATCATTTTCTCTTTTTAGTTAGTTCACAAGAGACATATATATTTTTATATCTTTTTTTGTAATTCTTGAAGCAACCTCAAGTCTCTGAGCATTTTCTCTCTTTTCATTTCCTATCCTAAATCAGTACCTGATGCCACCAAGACCTTGTACTGAGGTGAGGGTAGCAATTGGTAATTTCTTTCTAAAGTCCAGGAGGCTTTTATGCTCCTGCCCTACTCCACACTGGTGTGCCTTCTCTTCAGGTACTGTGGGCAAGTTTGAGCACTGCAGTAGAAGAAGGACAGAACTATGAGAGAACATCCAAAAGAGGTCTACAAAGATAGTAGAAGGTCTAGAGAACAAGACGTATGAGGAGCAGCTGTGGTCCCTTGGTTTGCTCAGCCCAGAGAAGAGACTGAGGGGAGGCCTCATGGCAGCCTACAGCTTCCTCAGAGGGGACAGATAATGGATCTAGAGCACAAAACAATTTGTAAAGCTATGAAATTCATGGTGAATGAATGAATCCGTTCTAAACTTAAGCATCCCATTTGGGAGAGACACATCAGTGCTCACATAATACGTTACAAACATAATTCTTTACAGAATAACGAATCTCGTTTTCACCAAACGTTTTGTGGTGATATCAGAGATTAATAAGATGTCTTTTCAGTTCCTTTGGTTTTGTTTTTTTTTTTGTTTTTTGACGTTGTACGTGAAGAATTCAATGAAAGCTTGGAAACTGAATCTGTTATTTCCAGTTGGTGCTGCTATTCTTGAAGGTGCAGTATTGCCACTGATCTGAACTGGGCTGCAAAGGAAACCTTGTATTACCAGTAGCAAACCTCTCCAGTGAGCTGGAATTTGATTACTGGTAATGGTTCCATGTCCATTTCATTTTGTTATATGTGGAGAGCCATGGACTCTAACAAACATCTCTGTGACTCATTTTGAATTGCTCC
Organism: Penelope pileata; assembly: GCA_013396635.1. Taxonomy (NCBI): domain Eukaryota; kingdom Metazoa; phylum Chordata; class Aves; order Galliformes; family Cracidae; genus Penelope; species Penelope pileata. Next base: position 114,046 of record WBMW01002824.1, on the reverse strand, counting down.
TCTGCAGAAGAATTGGAGACAGTAAAGGAGAAGCTGGTTTGTCACTCCACATACCCGTGTGTTCTTCCTACCGTGTCATTGTTGCAATGCAGTAGGTAGACATGTGTTGGCCCAGGTGTATTTTACCAGTTTAGATGTGAATTTCTGCCCTGAGAGGGTGGCAAGATAGAGCAATAAACCTCATATAAAATAGCTCCCTGAGCTGTGGTGGTGATGAATTAGCATTAGTGTTCTCTTTGTACAGGCTTGTATGCTTAAAAGATACACAGCACCTGATAAGAGCTGCAAATTGCTTTATAAAATTAACAATGACATTTAGTAGATAGATTAGTCAGTGCCCATTTTAGTCTAATGAGTAAACATGTTACGATGGATTTTGAGAGGTTCTTATGTAGGATTGTGAGAGGATTGTGTGATTGTTCAGGTTAAAACGATCTGTGCTCAGTATAAGCTATTGATTAGATTTGATTTTTCTAGGTGTTACTGAAGGTGTTGTATCAATACAAGGAAAAACAGTACATGGCTCCTAGAGTTCTGCAGCAAACGCTGAATTACATCAATCAAGGAGTGTCACATGCAGTCACCTGGAAGAATTTGAAACCTCATATTCAAGTAAACCATTTTCTGGATTTAATACTTACATGACTTTAGTCTGTAGTACAGTGTCTCTGTCATTGCTAGAAATAAAGTTCTGGGAACCTTTGCTATAAATTACTGGTAAAGAGAGTTTAAGCTTGTTTGGTGAAGGTGTTCTTGATGTGTGAGCAAAGCTATGAGTCATTTGCATTTTAATACATGAAATGTTACACAGCCATACAGCAATACCAAAAAATTTGGAGATGGTGATAACTGCTGGCTTTATTGCATTGAATCATCTCCACATACCATTATCCAAAGCAAACTTTTTTTAAGGCAGTACAGAAAATCTACCATGTCCAAATAGTTTTAAAATGTGACCATTTCATATCAGAAGTGAGGAGGAACAAAATCTAATTTCTGTTAAATGTAGGACAGAATACAGAGATGGATTTTATAGTGCTAGCTTGTTTTCAACTTCTTTTTAATTGCAGGGGATTATCCAAGATGTTATTTTTCCATTGATGTGCTATACAGATGCTGATGAGGAGCTTTGGCAAGAAGATCCGTATGAGTATATTCGCATGAAATTTGGTGAGAATTTGATATTTCCTCACATTAAAATCTGACTTCATATGAAAACAGTGTTTTTACAGAGTTGTTGTTCTCTGTGAAAACAGATGACTTTCATCTTTCAAAAAAACTGCTCAAATGATACAACTTTGTTAACTTGTGGATATCCTGGGATAAATGACAGATACCATTATGATCTTTCAACAATGATACAATTGTTTATGCACTTGCAAAAGAGCTGATTTTGACATATACATTGTTTTCTTAGAGAAGTCCAACGGTCCAGGTCTAGCTTACAATAACAGCATAAGTTTAATGTTGTTTGAAGTTCATGGTTTACAGCAGCTAGTATTTTCAGACTCTAGTGTTTTTATGATCTCAATGAATTTCAAATATGCCACAGTTCAGATCTACCATAATGGCAAATAAAGTGTTATGAAGTAAGCATTGCCTTCCAGATTTGCCTAATTTTACCTTTATTTTGTGGTTTGCTACTTTGTTCATGGAGTTTACTATAAGGCTGTGCAGCTCTTTTGAGCCAAGGAAGAAAGAGGAGACTTGAAGCTTCCTGAACAAGTTCTTCTTTCTTCCTTCTAGGATTTTTATGTGCCTAGAACAAGAAATCTTTGGTTTTGGAGTTTCTTGTCCCTTAGGTCAGAGGCAGACCTGTAAACAATAAAGATATTATATGTGGCTCTGATAATGCTTTTCTGTAGAGAAATACAAAACAGTTCATTTTTGATTCAACCGATTACATGTGCTTGAAGGTGCAGCAAATAACGTACATGTCAAAAATTGCCACTGTCTGCTTCTATAGTTACAAAAGATACACTCTAAAAATGAGGAAAACATACTGTTTCTAATTAGACATGCAGAGCCAGTGATCATGAAAAACATGAAATATACAACTATCAGAAATCTCTAACCCAGTGCTACTGGTGGTCTTGAAACATCTGTAGTAAGAAAACATGATGAACCACCTGAAGAGAAGTTGGAAAATTGTTCATTTCGTATGAAACCATTAGATTACATTAAGATAATTGTTTGTGTCAAAGAACTAAAACTGTTGTACTTGCTTAATAGATGTATTTGAAGATTTCATTTCTCCAACAACTGCTGCTCAGACGTTATTGTTTACATCATGTAGTAAAAGGAAAGAGGTAAGCTGTTCAAGGATTTTGCTTAAACACGATGCTCCTTAGGTTTAGTTTATAGTCTGTATTTATTTGCTGAAAGAACTACTGAGAAGCTTTACTCTTCAGCTCTGTCGTATTGCGGTACACTAGAAACTTGCTGTTTCTCAATTTCACTTCATGCTAGTCTATTTGTAATTTTAGTATTTGTCAGTTCCTCTGGGACCCGTGTATCAAGAATGTTACGTGTTATAACTGATCCATAAAACATCGAAATTCCAGATGTGGAGCAGATCGCTGTATTTACACAATTTGAGCATTTCGTAGCACTGAGAATGGTATGTGCCATGACTGGTTGAAATCTTTGGCTGTGTATTCAATCCAGGTCTTGCAGAAGACAATGGGCTTTTGCTATCAGATCCTTACGGAGCCAAATGCTGACCCTCGTAAGAAAGATGGTGCTTTACATATGATTGGTTCTTTGGCTGAAATTCTCCTAAAAGTAAGTGTAATAAACCTGGCGGTTCTTCTGTTTGTGCATTTTTTTTTTCCCTCCTCTTTTCCCTTCTATCACATAAAGATGTCTCAGAAGTGAGAATAGCTATCTGAGTTTTCAAGCTTTGGAATCACTGGCAGGCTTTTTAAAAATCTGCAAGTTTCATTGTTTTGCTTTTGAACAGTAGTCATCTTAATTGCAGAAATTTTACTTGGTTGTGTTCAAGTTCAGATGACTTATTCATATGTTAGTTGAAATTCTCTGTGCGTAGTAAGAATTGCTGCCCCGTTTCCCATGCTATGCTACTTAACTACATTCCTTTTTCATGGAAAGAAGGGAAAAAATTGCATTTAATGAAGGGCTGATGATTTAACAGGATGTTTTCTCTGTATAGAAGAGCGGTAAAAAAGTGAAATCAGTGAACTTCCTCAATTGGAATGACAGCGAGTAAGATGTGGGTCTTTTATTTGTGTTTGAACCGTGACTCTGAGAAGTTTTCTGACCATTTGTGCTTTTGGTATTAGAGTACGTACTGCCAAACAAAAAGCCTATCTCAGGAGTCCAAGAATGACAGGAAAAAAGTGAATGATTTTGTCTGAAAATCATCAGTCAGTCCTTTGTAGGAACACATAGGCTCTGAGTTTATTCAAAATCTGGGATTCTGGTTGCTTAATGGCTTTAATAAAAGGGAAAGTTAAAAGTGTGAGGGTTTTTTAAGCTGTTCACACTTCTATACATGCCAATTTTATTGCCTTAGAAATACATTTTAAACTGATAAATGTTTCTGTTAATACTCCAACAGAAGAAGATATATAAAGATCAGATGGAATATATGTTGCAGAATCACGTGTTCCCTCTCTTCAGCAGTGAGCTGGGTTACATGAGAGCACGGGTAAGAAAGTATAACCTCTACTGTTAAGATTCACATTGCTCCAACTAAACAGTTTAGGAGTATTCTCTAAGTTAAGTTATTTTTCCCTTTAACAGATGCATTTCTTCCTGTACCTGTAATAAAATACATGCTTACATCAGTGATTAGTATCAGTCTTTGTATGTGACTATGAACAACTACTGTGTCGTTGCGAAATGGCCGCAGCATTGTGTGCACAGTTTTCTGTCTGTGTCTGGTGGTATGGTCTATTTGTGTTTTACATTTAGACTGTACTGCTCACACAAAACCTGTGGCCAAAGATGAGCTTGAGATCATAGTACTGGTCTAGTGATGTCTGAATGACAAGCCTCCCACTGGCCAGCCTCCATACTCTCAAACATTTGCATTCTAAATGTTATGCAGTATTGCTGTTCAACATTACTTTTATTCACACTTAAGAATTTGTGTAGGTTCTGGGTTTGTGAATAGTCAATAACCCTGTTCTTAGTTATAGCACTGAAGTTGTTCTGTCATCTTTTTCAGGCTTGTTGGGTTCTTCATTATTTTTGTGAAGTCAAATTTAAGAGTGACCAGAATCTCCAAACAGCTTTAGAACTCACCAGGCGGTGTCTGATAGATGATAGGGAAATGCCTGTGAAAGTGGAAGCCGCAATAGCGCTGCAGGTTCTGATCAGTAATCAAGAGAAAGGTAACCCTCAGTTCTTAAAACTTACAGTAAATGTACTGTATGTACTCTTTTTTTCTTTGACATTACACATACCACTTCATTATTTTAATGGAATAGGCATTAATATTACTACGTTCAGGGAGGCTTATTCTGTTCTTTCCTGATAATTTACTTGTAATTGTAATTTGTAATAACTTATTGTAACTTTTCTAACTGGCAGGAGTTGTTTATAAATAACGACACAGTTTTAAGGCTCAGATGAGTATAATAAATGTGTGGTTTCATGATACAACACATCCTATTTCATAGATCCTATGATTAAGTCAGAGATGCAGGGGCAATATAAGCACGTCACAGCTTACATCCATTCATATTAAAATATATTGTCTAAAAGAAGTAATCTTTGTCCTGGCAGGCTTTATGTTGCTTAATTTTCCTAAAGCTGGCGTAAAAGCCATAATGCAAGCATAAATTCTTTATCAAATGCTTGGCTTAACTACATAAGCAGAAATGCTTATGTACCCCTTTTTGTTAAATTAAATCTTGGATTGATAAGTATTCTTGCATTCCATAAATTGTGGAGCTCTGGCCTGTGTTAATTCAGTTGTGATCCTCTTGGTATACATTTTTGTTTTTTTCTTTTAATTAAAAATCTAAATGCTAGTATTGTTCTAATGGTCTCTACTATTAATTTTATGGCATATTTTTGCCAAAACACTAAATATTAATGAAGTATGCATTGACATGCTTATACCGATATTGTAGTTTTTAAAAATGATACCAATTCAGACATGAATTTCCACTTCCTTTACAGCTAAAGAATATATTACTCCATTCATTAGACCTGTAATGCAAGCTTTACTTCATATTATAAGAGAGACTGAAAATGATGATCTTACTAATGTGATTCAGAAGATGATCTGTGAATACAGTGAAGAAGTTACCCCAATTGCAGTAGAAATGACACAGCATTTGGTAAGACTTTTTGGTGGCTTGGAAAGCTGTTTAATATGTGGGAGACAGGTATTTAAAAAGAAGATAGCTGTTGAGCAGTCAAATAGCTGTTGTCACTCCATCCTGCTCACGTAGAAGAAAATTACTTGTATTAATGCACATTTAAACTGGTTTTCCTCAAAAGTGGTTTTGTAACTTGAACTAAATGGACGTTTCCAAGAAATGTTGTAGAAATGTTTGAGAAATCCTTATCCATGTTTTCTCCTGATAGCATTAATGAATTTTGGTAGCATGGGGTTCTTGTCTTACAGTGTGACTTAGTTTTATTCATTAAAATAGGAAATCAATGAGTGGATTTTTAATAACAATATTTTTAGTAAGCAAATTTTTGAAGATAATGGTAGGTCGTACAAAAAAGTTGAATCTGTGAGTAGGTTATTTGCAGGACAAATTGAGCTTGAAGGGCCCTATCTATCAAGTTGTACTAATGATTGCAAAAGCAGAGTTCAGTTCAGTGCTAAACTATTAAGGCCCTTACCTTGGGGTTAAGAATGAGTTGTTTGCGTGTCCTCCTTGGCAATACCTGCAAAGAGGTCCAGTCTAGTTCAGCTACCAGATAGACCTTGACTCAGAAAAACTTAGCAGTGGGAATATATTCCTTTTCATGGAAAGTAATGTCATTTTTATTCATGAATGAATGAAGGATGGCAGTTCAACTAGTTTAGTTTTCCAGCTTAATCAGTCTTGAAAACAAACTCTGGGTTGAAGCGTTTGTCTTAGTATTTTCTTAGCAGAACTCCTTAAATTAATTCTGTAGAATACCAGACTTGCACAGTTGTTCACCTCCACGCACATCCTCATTGAACGACCATTTATGGGTTGCTTTGCTATTACGTGCAGGCAATGACATTTAACCAGGTGATCCAGACTGGACCAGATGAAGAGGGCAGTGATGACAAAGCAGTGACAGCAATGGGGATCTTGAATACTATTGATACACTTCTGAGTGTAGTTGAAGATCACAAGGAAGTAAGTATATATTACTTTAAAACTAATATGTATTTTCTGAAACACTGACAAGTCTTTTGTAGTTCTTGTGTATCTGACATTAGCTGGAAAACTGTCTCCAGCCAAAACTTTCTTAACAGAAAGAACCGTGGCAGACTGGATCATGTTTCTGACATAGTAAGTGTAGTAATAGATAATAAATGTTGCCACAGTATTTCCAGTAAGAACCAAGGGTCTTGCTCAAATAGGTGGAGGCTCATTTCTCGTTTTCATCAGCTTGTTGTTGGCAAATGGAACTACCAGCCCACCTGGGTGGGGATTAGGGGGGAAACTACCAGCACAACGTGATTCACTATCATCAGCGTGTCAAAGAAGAAGGTTAAGACTTGAGTTAGCTTTGAGCATTGACTGTACTGACTTAGTTTACTCTCTGCAACAGGATCAGTCTGCAAATACATGTTTTGTCTATGCTAAATGATAATTTTATTTACCTGCTAAGCTACACTGTAGAATTATCCAGTGTGACCAAAATTCGTGTTACTTAGTTATTTACTTCTATTGTACTAAATAAACTAACTTCTAGCTGGAGTACAACTTGTATAAAACATGCTACTGCCAATTAAAAACCTTGACAAAGTCAGCTGCACTGCAGTTTTTTCACTGATTAGTGACTAAGTGGTTTAGTAATAATCATAGAATCATAGAATGGCCTGGGTTGGAAGGGACACCAAGGATCATCAGGTTCCAACCCCCCTGCCACAGGCAGGGCCACCAAACTCCAAGTCAGGTACTAGATGAGGTTGCCCAGGACCCCATCCAACCTGGCCTTGAAAAACAACAGTAAGTTATGTTCTAAGTGCTCAGGAGGCTTTACTGAGGAAACAAGACCAAGTCTGTGTGTCAGAGGTAACAATCCAGTGTTGTCATACAATAAACCAAGGACCAGTTATGCGTATTGTTTGCTAAAGCTGCCAAGCAAGCATATACTTGTTGGCAAATTCATGATTTCTAAATGGGAAGGTTATCTAAAAATATGCTAGTCCTGAGGAGCTCATTTCTAAGAATTTGATTGGTAAACACATTTAGAGACTTCTCATACTGGATAACCACGTAGGTTTTTTGTCTGGTTTGTCTCAAATCCTATTCTGTATAGCTAAGACGAGAAACTCAACACCTGTTTATGGTGCTCACTGTGCACGGGGAAAAATATCAGATTACTGACTTTAGTTTGCTATTCCATAGACTGATAAGTATTTGTTTGGCAACACTGTCCAAATCTGTAGAACCAGCACTGAAGTCAGCATAGTATGTAACCAGTCAGTTTTAGGGTTCTTTTGAAATTTCACTTCTGTGGAACAGCAGATACTTCCTACAGCTTCCACTGTGTACCTCTTTGAGGTGTACATTTACTTCATGTGCTTTAATTGGACTGAATGATTGCATAGACTTACTGTTAAGATTTTTTTTTAAAGGATACACTGTAATAAGATTTTTCCAGTAGTCAAAGAATATTCCAAAAATACTGCATATTAAAAACCATCTTAAAAATTGAGTGCAGCTCTAAATATGGTGCTGAGAAACTTTCAATTGTTTTTAGAAGACTATATTTTCTAATGATAAAGTTGTTTAAATATTTTTATTTAAAATATGTTTAATTTCAACTCCAAGATATTGAAAGCAGTCATAAATCTTCATTTTCTATTTTCTTTTTTCCAGATTACCCAGCAGCTGGAAGGGATCTGTTTGCAGGTGATTGGAACAGTTTTGCAGCAGCATGTATTGGGTACGTGTGCTTTTCTTCGCTTAAGTTTTCATGTGTATGGGATTGGCTCTAAATTTGCCTACATTCTGTTTATTTCAGAGTTCTATGAGGAGATATTTTCCTTGGCCCATAGTTTGACGTGTCAGCAAGTTTCTGCACAGATGTGGCAGCTTCTTCCTCTTGTGTTTGAAGTCTTTCAGCAGGATGGCTTTGATTATTTTACTGGTAAGTAATACAAATCAGAAAGCCTTATTTTATATGTGATTTCAAGCATAAAAGTGAATTACATCTTTACAGAAATGTTCAGGAGAACAGTCAAGTGTTCTCATTTGCAGTTGTTTTATTCTGCAAACAGATTTGTTTCCCTAAGGCATCTCTGACTATATATGTGCTTATCTTGAAAAGCATTAGGCACAAACTATGATTAACTTACTAAGATATGTCTTTCAACCTGGTTTTTAGCAGATAAACTGTTGATAAAATATAAAAACAAATTGAACTACGATTATTCTTTTTAATACAGATATGATGCCTCTCTTACATAATTACGTTACCGTTGATACGGATACACTTCTGTCAGACACAAAATACCTTGAAATGATCTACAGTATGTGCAAGAAGGTAAGTAGGTTACTTTGTGATCTCAAAAGTAATACATAGTTAAACTAGGTACTTTCTTCTGCAACAGTACACTCTAAAAGTGATACATTTTGATGCCTGCTCTTGAAGCCTTGTGTTCTTTAGTATTTTCTGGGTCCACGAATTATACAGTTATTGCAGGAAAAATGTGAAGAGGTTGCACAAGGTTTTAAATGTATTACGCTTTTGCTGAAAGGGAAAAATAATGCAAACAACAAAAGCAGATCAAACAACCAATTCTTTCGTGCATGCATCTCTTTAAATACATTTTCTGTATATGGACATGTAAAATATGTATGCATATTGCAAAGGGCAGATACTTTAATCTGGGTTTGTAACCTTCCTCTAGCTAGGATACCACTTACTGTGTGTATGCTAAAGATCTTAAATCTTAGCTAAAAGAAGTAGAGTGGAGATAGAAAGTAGAGGGATAGGAACAGAAACCTGTTTTCCCAAGCTTACGTAACACCTTTGACTAAAGCTGGGAAAGAAGTGCTGCTGTTCTGACTTCTGCCAGTCTGTATTTGAAAACAAACTGCAACCAAGCTGAGTGCAAATAATTGAACTTCTTACTACATGCAGAAAGTGAAAATTAGCCTGTTACAATCTCTTAGTGATTAGTGTATTATTTGGTGAGCATAGTGAATCTTTGATGTGAAAATTGTAGATATATTGTCTCTCACTGGATATTCTAAATATTGTGTACAAATAAATACATTGCAAAACAAAATACATGAATGCTTAAGAAAACTTTCCATTTTGTGTGTGATCCATCTTTTCAAAATGGCAGCATAGTACTTAATACTGTGCTGAAGCTTGAGTCTGTAGAGTTATTTAATGTCCTGTACAGGTAGATTAGTTTCAGCTGTATTCAGCAGTGTTCTATTCTCTGTGGTTCTAATAGTGAACCATTGCTGTTGATCTGGCTCCTTCGCTGCTGGGTGTTGATACTAGCATTACAGAGTCTGTAAGCTCAGTGTCTTTTCAAACCAAAGCAGTATGTTGAAAATACCTCTAGAAGGGATATCAACAAAAATAATTATTTTTCAGGTCCTTACAGGAGTTGCTGGAGAAGATGCAGAATGTCATGCAGCAAAACTGTTAGAAGTCATTATTCTTCAGTGTAAAGGGCGTGGCATTGATCAGGTTGGTAACTTCGATTGATGTAACTAATATTAAGATGATTTAATTGTCAAATGTGAATTGACCACTTACTAACTGAGAAATTTTGTTACAAGAAGTTTGTGCAGGGTGACTTAGGATCCTATCTTCTCCTTTAGTGTCGCAAATCCTACTGTGCAGTTAACCAGCACTAAGGAAATAGTTATTGTGCACTTCATGTCCAGGATTTAGGGTGCTGCAAAACTCAGTGTAGCGTTCTCGTGAGTCTGGAAGAGAACTGTTTTAGGAGCATCTTAGCTATAAGTTGATAAATTTTATTTTAATGTAATTATAGTGAATATTGATGGAAGTGATTCAACCTGTCGAGTTAATAGCCTGGAAATAAGAATGAAACTTACGTTACTAGAATCCCAATTAATGTCATTGAGGATTTCATTACATGTGTGTGGAAGCTGGGATTTGAGAGATGAGTTTGTGTGCTTCCTTTGTGTATATGGCAAGTACTGTATAACAGCTCCGAAGGTAACACCTCGTATTTTAGTTTCCTGGGAACTACAACAGATACAAGGAACACAATAACACTATTTGATAGAGCAAATTCTCAGCTACAAAACACTTTGCCACTTCTAATGGCAAAGAAAAATTATTCCTATTTTACATTCATTCATATTTATGTGCCGGTCTGGTTTTTATGCTGTTTCTCAGTTGGAGTGTGAAATGCAGAACTCAAATATTTTTGACCACTAAGTTTGTAATGATTCTCGCTCTTCAGTGCATACCCTTATTTGTGGAAGCTGCTTTAGAGAGATTGACCAGAGAAGTGAAAACAAGTGAACTGCGAACAATGTGCCTCCAGGTTGCCATAGCTGCTTTGTATTACAATCCCCATCTATTATTAAATACGTTGGAAAATCTCCGTTTTCCCAATAACGTGGAGCCTGTCACGAATCACTTCATAACACAGTGGCTTAATGACGTGGACTGTTTCTTGGGGTGAGTGTTTCTAATTTTGAAAATTGTTCTCTGAGGTACACTTCTATATCATCTGCTTCTAAGTCATAATGGAATTTGTAACTCTTTTGTTTTACAGACTTCATGATAGAAAAATGTGTGTGCTTGGCTTGTGTGCTCTTATTGATCTGGAACAGATACCACAGGTTTTAAATCAAGTTGCTGGCCAGATCCTGCCAGCTTTTATCCTTTTATTTAATGGATTAAAAAGAGCTTATGCCTGTCATGCAGAGCATGAAAATGACAGTGATGATGATGATGAAGCTGAAGAAGATGAGGAAACAGGTATGGAAACTGAAGAACCATTCAGTTCACCGGAACGTTCTGTTTTTTGTGTTTCTATGCAGAGGTGTTTTTGGTGGAATTCTTCAGAGTTCCCTAATTCCATCACAGCTGAGGTAGAGCACTGGACATCTTTTTAATACTTTTCAAGCATACCTGATGTATTTTCCAGTCCCTCCTAAAAGCTGACCTCCTAGATTAACCCTCAAAGTGATGTCAAGCTAGCTTTTGTGTGTGGATGCTGTCAGTGCTGAAAGGAATTACTGCTGGGACCAGTTTCCTGCTTGAAGGAGGAGTTTGAGGGTAGAGTTGGTAGGAGTTTCCTACTGTTGTGTCGTACAGTTTGGACTACATACATTACAAACTGTCCCATGAGCTGCTGGGGTTCTAAATGTATATCGAAAATGATCGGAGGGTTGTAGGATGGCTTGAGTTGGAAGGGACAATTAAAGGTCATCTAGTCCAACTCCCCTGCTGCAGGCAGGGACACTGCCCACTAGGTCAGTTTGCCCAAAGCCCCAGTGAAAATATCAGTTCTTAGGGTTTTTTTTTTCTTGACTACTGTAATCAACTTCATCAGCCTTTATAGACTTTTTCTTCTCTATACAGTTTTTTCGCTAATTTTCACATCTTTTTCCATCTTCTGTTTATATGAAGTTGAAAATTACGTTTAACTTCTCCATAGGTCTGTTTTTCACCTTTCCTGTATGCTCGTTAAACTTTTCACTATTGCTCCATTTTGCTCTTTACCAACACGGTGTCTTTGAATATTTGAAGGAGGTTTCCAAATTCAAGGTGTATCTATCTGGTGCTTCTCATCTATTGACTTAAAGCCAGGTTTCTTATTGACTTTTGGGCTCTCCAGTCCCTTTGAAGGCCCGCTTAAAAGTCTGTTTTCATCAAATTATTTCAAACTTGCCTTGGAACACAAATAATGCTTTTATTTGGTTTATCAAGTCCTTTTCCAAACAATCTGTGTATAAGTTTTTCTAGGTAGATTTTTGTGACAACAAATACTGTTACTGGTTCTGTTGTCTGTTTTACAAAATCAACTATCTTCTTGAAGTCATTTTATACATGTGTATATATACATTACTTTTCATAACTATTCCTGAGATAAACATTTTTGTGTGTGATATTTAACTCAGAGGAACTGGGGAGTGATGAAGATGACATTGATGAAGATGGTCAAGAATATCTAGAAATTCTAGCAAAACAGGCAGGTGAAGATGGAGATGATGAAGACTGGGAAGAAGATGATGCTGAAGAGACTGCTTTGGAAGGCTATTCCACAATTATTGATGATGAAGACAACCCCGTTGATGAATATCAGATATTTAAAACAATTTTTCAGAGTAAGTAATTTTATTTCCTTTCCTGGCCAACAAATTAAACTGAATTTTAGCCTGTAATTGTGAAGCAGACCTTGTTGAAAGTTTCCAACAGGCTTTCCAGTATATGGTTTGAAAGAGTTTGTTCTTCAGAAGGGGGAAGAGTGGCACCATCATTACACCTTCAGAGCAGGGGAGCCTCTTCAATGAATTTGTGGTGGGAGGGAAGAGGTCAGAGTCATCTAGTCCGCTTTTTAATGTCTTGGATTATGTAACCGTAACACAATTTATCAGAATATTGTTTTGATTAAGATGGCAGTGAGTTAATAAGCTTTGAGAACATTTTAATGAACATTTGAATTCCTTGTGTTTACATTTTCTTTCTCTTGCAGCAATTCAGAATCGTAACCCTGTGTGGTACCAAACTTTGACACAGGGTCTTAACGAAGAACAAAGAAAACAACTGCAGGACATAGCGACTCTGGCAGACCAGAGGCGGGCAGCACATGGTATTTTTTCCCCCTTTATACCACTAAGTGCTTCTTTAGCTGTTTGAATGCTCTTTATGTACTCAGCAGCCTATAATTCAAGCCTGATAATGTCTTCATCAAAGGAGGCTTGTTTTACAGTCCCGCAATGTTTGAAATTCCTTTTGATTGCTGGGTCACAAAGCCTCAGTGCACAAGTTCTATAGCATACCACAGGTGTATGGAATGGTAGAAATATCTTAATGAAGTGACCAAGTAGATAAAAGCACAGTTGTTACAATCTGGATTACATAGTTCCATTATATATGTGGAACAATATTATACAGTTTGTTATAATGTTGGATTTGAGAACAACTGGTGACCTGAAGGTGGATGAACTACAGAGCAGAGAAGCATGTTATGTGGCCAATAGAATATTCCCTGATGTACTTAAACCAACTGAGATAGCCAGTGATTCTATGGGTGGGAAAACACGAGCTCAGAAACTAGTATCTGTCTATAAATTTACATCATTAAGCCTACTACATACTCCAAAATGTTCTTCACTGAAGATAATATGGATTAAGGCTTTTAAACATAGGAAATGAGCAGATCTTCAGTTTTTTGTTAACTTTGTTAAGAGTGTATGCCAATATACATCAGTCTATATAGTCAAGGCTGAACTTGAAGTGATTTGTATAGGTTCATATTCTGCATCTTATGAGCAGTTACTAAAATGTTTCAAATTAGAAGTTCAGAAAGCTTTCAGTAAAAAGCTTGGTATTAAGAATAATCATTTCATAAATACTTTTTTGTCAGAAAACAGCCAAAATTGCCTCATAAAGCTTACTTTACTAACTGTCCAGAATGATCCACTTCTAATAGATATAAAATGGTCTCACTGTGACCTCTGTCAAGCAACACTAGGCATCACACTGATGAGATTATGTACCACTTGTGCATTGTATGACTAAGAATGTTCTTAATTTTTTTCAGCTGCTTATTCATAGAGCAAATTAGGTTCAGATCATGAAATTTAAGGAGCTAGATCTGTGCAAGAAATTCTGATGTGCTATCAGAGCATGTTGATCTCCATGCAGGCTTTCTAACAGACATGAATACATCCTATTCAAAGGATCTGAAATCTAATTCTCTCTCACTAGTGTAGCTGAGAACAATTTCCATATGCTAAAAGGAATTTGTCTTCTCTACAGTAAGGGACTGAGATCAAACAAAGCTGTGTACCCCAGGTTGTGTTCTTTCCCTGTTGCACGTGAGCCATGGCAACATTTTTCTGGCCTGTTTCAAATGAGACAGACAAAATGCAGATCCTCCAGATAATGAGCTGTCCTGCATTCCTAGAAAGAGGCCAATTGCAAATATTTTTAGATAGGAGAAAGACTTGAATATGTTTAACAAGCTTTGCTCTTGAGTTGGGAATAGTGCAACCCTCTTGTCTAGATTTGTAGTGAAGGTAGACAGAAATGCATATTTGTCTGCTTTTTACCAATCAACATGTTTTTGAATTTTCCTTTCATTAGAGCTTGTAAAAAGCAATGCTGCAGCCATCCTTAAAGGATCTTTAATACACATCCAAGAAAAAGAAAGTTGCAGGGATAGGTTTGTGAACTTCAAATGCCTGAAGGTCCTGAGGCTTGGTTGAAAATAAGTGATAAACTTGGTAGTTTTTCTCACAACTACGCTTATTTCTGCTTACATTGCTGAGCTGACATAGGAACACTGAAATTTGAGGTGGTGTGTGTAGGGCTTCTGTTTGTACGTGTGATCTGTTACTGATTTGATCGAAAAGTCTAATCATTAGAATTAAGCATCTTCTAGCAATATTAGAAAAGTAGCATTTGTTCAGGTCTTGTTTCTGAAGTGTGGAAATTATTCATTCCCAAAACTCGAAGTGTGTTTGGAACATTAATTTATCATTTAAGCATAACTGTATCTCTGGGAGCTGATGCATTTCTGCTTTGTGAGCACTGATAATTACTTGGGAAACCTCAGGTTTAAAATTTTCTGAGATAATCAGAATGGTCGATCACAAAACCTTGATCTGTCTTTACCCCTCCCATACATGCACTAAAATATTTTTCTTCTGTTTTTGTTGTTGTTGTTGTTTGTTTTTAGAATCTAAAATGATTGAAAAGCACGGAGGATACAAATTCAATGCTCCAGTTGTGCCAACTTCGTTTAATTTTGGAGGCCCTGCCCCAGGAATGAATTGAATTATCACTTTTCCTGCTACTGTGTGATTGTAGTGAAGAGCTTGTGTTCCTCCCAATAGTGGTTCCAGAATTGGTTCATGTTATCTACAGCTCACTCTAAACTAATTGATAAATAGATTGGACATAAGCCCCAGATGTGGGACCTGATCATGCAACCTAATACTGGAAAGCAAACCAGAGGTTTTTTTGGAAGATAGGAAGAATCTGAATTTAAAGCTTCAAATGACACACTTGGGAAATCAGAACTCAAGAGGGGATGTCATGAAGGCAGCTTTTCTTTTTCTGAGGAGAAAAAATAGGCACGGGCTGCAGGACTACTTAAAATGTCTCATTTACAGTACAAGCTAGAAGGCAGACTTAATTTTTACACCTGTGGCAGTATGAGTATTTGCCCAATTTCCCTTTTCTTCCTCCCTTATTGGGTGTCTGTTCTTTCAATGTAAATAAGATAAGGTAATCAGATAGCCTTACTTAATCTTCATTGTTTCCATTTATCAAGATTGTTCATATGTAGAATATTGGACACTTAATGTAGCACTACATAACTGATAAATCTGTAAATGAATTAGCACTTTCATATTGAAACAAGCCTGCTAGCCTATGTACAAAAATAGCAAAATGTTTGCTGTTTATATTAAAAAAAAAAAAAAAAAAAAAAAAAAGAAAATAAAAAATAAGGGATGTATTGGGGAAAATAATTTCAACTTATTAATTTAAAATGAACTAGCAGTTTTGTACCTGGTGACTTTGTGGTGCAGTCACCTCTGGTTGTGACTTGAATTCGGTTATGTAAAAAAGGGGTTAGTGATATTTCATTGCTGCTAAAGAAAGAGAAATAGCAACACCCTCCGTGTCCTTTCTTTTTCTTAAAAATCTCACTGTACAAGTTGAAATTTGGATACAAATGTTTATTGTAAGCACTGAGAAAGTTATCTTCTCTGAAGCATGTAAATTAGATGTGAAGTTCTGCTCTTAAATGAGTTGATTGAAGTGTGTGGATGAAACATCTATATATGCAATCTATTTAAAAAAAAAAATTAGTAATTTGGCTAACCCGGGCTTTGATCTATGGATGCAAGTGTTCCCTAATTTAGCAAAACCTTTTTCCAACATGTGGTAGTGCAAGCGCGCTACTTTTGCCTTTCATTCCCCTCTTTGTGCACTCCCAGCAGTAGCGTGCTATTGTCTGCCTGATCCAGACAGTGTATTTGAAGTTTTGCCCATCTTCGGTTTTTGAAGCCACAGTTTTCTTCCTCAAAGTTGCTATACTAACTAGTATTTTAGTTAGGGAGGCAAATGCAGTTCCCTCTGGGACCACTATCAAAACCACTGTATGAAGAAGCCAGCAGGGAGATGCTGTGAATGGGTTGGCGTCAGTGCCCCCTTTTTCTTTTCTTAAAGCATAAATCCATAGGTTTTTGATCTTGCCTTGAGATCATTGGTGTCAGGTCTTTTAAATCAAATGTTTTTTTCTTTTAGCTGTTTTTATATTAAAATGTCACCTGCTGTTACAATTGATATTAAACAAGCTACCTTAATTTAATGTAAGCCTCCAAAATTTAAATACAGGTTAAAAATAAACTGAGTTTATATCTGTAAAAATGAAATGCACATATATATATTATGATACTCAAAATGCAGTCTTCAGAAAATTGGTTTGTGTGGTGTGTTTTTTTGCATCAGCAGAGTAGCTGGAATTGTGGTTTGGGGTCTTCTTGCTGAGTTGACCAGCGTGGTTCTCTGCCTTCCATTTCTTACACAACTGCTCACGCTGTGCTGGGAGGGTACGCTGGGCTTTTCCAGTCGCTCCTCTCTGGACAGCCTTTCTTAGGCAAAAATGTTTCCCTGCACAACATGAGAGGCTGTCCCAGCACTGTAATGCCACTTTGCCCTACTGCAATACCAAAGGGATGCTTTAAAGCAAATGGTGGACTTGATGGATATTGCACCTGAGGTGAAAAAGTTTAAAAACTTAAGTCTTGAGTCGGAATATCCGCTGCAGTAGTGATATGGGAACCACAGTAGGACTTCTGCATCTAGCCGAGTGGCCAAGCACGTAGGGCAGAACTGTTCTGTATAAAATGTTCAACTCATGAGCACATACAGGTGTTACTCTGGCTTCAAGATGATCTCTAGGTGAGGTTTCATTTTTGTAGGAAAAGGTGATAGACGTAATTGCAGCATGCGTTTTCCTATGCGTTCCTTGACCTTGAAAAACACCCAGTTGGACATGAATCATTTCTGAACATCTGCTTGTTGGGTATCTGCTTATCTTGTTACTCTTTCCCCAGAAAATCTAAGAACGTTTTTGGACAGATGAGACACCTCTGCCCCGTGGTAGAAGATACAGCATAGCAGCAGTGAGAAGGCTGTGTATACAAAGCAGATGCAAAAAGAGGGAAAATTACCAGTTTAGTGCCATTGCTATTTCTGAAACAGTTATTTTTCAAGTCAAGGGAGGAATTTTATCTTGGTGTGAGAAACAGTCTTACTTCAAGGGTGCTTTTATGTGTTACTAGACCAGTTAGCAAGGAGCATCTTTTTTTTTTTTTTTTAAAAAAAAAATAATAATGGTTTCTAGAACTTCGCTTTCTTTTGCTCCAAAAAATGTATTTATATAAATTGCAAAACAATTTTGCATTGTTGTTGGTGGTGATAGTGCATTCTGTGATGCAATATATCAATTTCAGTACACATGTCAAATTCAAAATTGATCTTCCTCCTAGAACTTGCACTTATCCGTTCCATTCCTTAAGGATAACGCAACTCTAAAGGAAGAGCTGGGAAATCTAAAGCCTCTGTTTTTTCTATTATGGAAGATCTCCTTGGATTAATAAACATCTAAAGCAAATCCTCAACTTCACTCATTTCAGTGTGGTGTTTTGAACATAGCTGTATTCTGACAGTACTCGGGAGTCCTCTTAGCTCTGAGGTGCGTTCTTCCTCTCTCCCGTACTTCATGCAGAGATTTTAGGCACAACCACAGTTGTCTTAACTGGTTACAAATGGAAGTCTTACGATGTACACTTCTTTTTAGATGCTGACATGTTGTGTAACCTAAAAATCCTTTTTTCCTGAACCATTAATTTGAAAGAATTGAGGTTTTGATGTAGGTATGGCAAAGCTCTGCTCCCATCTCTTACAGCCTAGAATTACTTCTGCAAGACTCAAGTGTGCAGTGGAGTTCTGTAACTACACAGAACACTTGACAAACGTTACTGTGCTTTTATTGTGCCTAACGACTGATCGCTGGTGTAAGTTCTTCTCTTCCCCAGAAACAGCCACTTGAAGAAGCTTCCTTTGGGGCTGTGCACACAGATTTTACTTTGCAATCCATATGCAATTAATTAGTGTAATATATTTCTTATAATCACATGTTCTCAGCTGTTGATGCTACAACCAATAAACATAAGAAACAGTGAGGTGCTGGAGGTTGGCAGCGATGTGACAGTCCCTCTACTACCACACAGGCATTGGCTTCGGCTACTGTACCTCAACACACATGCCTGTGACCTGTTTGGGGTGTAAGCTTTCCATTAAACACGTGCACTAAGAAAGGAAAACTGCTTCTTCTAAGCTCGTGGGTGTCAGGTCTGTTGAGAACTACAGTGGAATTTCAGTCAGAAAACGCTCTGGGCTGAGATGTGCTCAGAAAGGCCCAGTGCAGCTGCACGGACCTGGGGGCACTGCCGCGTCAGCGCTGATAGCTCACGTTAACTACGTACGGGTTTTCTTGGAGACTCATTGTGCGCTAATTGCAATGCCCTGGAACAGCCGCTGATGTTGGATTATGGCATTTCTGCAGCTCCAATCCCTGTCCGTAAGCGGCCCCGATGCGCGGCAGGCGGCTGCAGGAGAGCGGACCGCTCCCTGCGCTGCAGCCCTGCTCCGGGCCAGGCCCGTTCCTGGCCGCCGGCGCCTCTGGGCCCAGCGGGGCGCCCGGGCCCGCCCGTGGGGAGCGCGGCCGGAGCCCGGAGGCCCTCCCCGCCGGCGCTCCGCGGCCCCG
>WBMW01002824.1:52405-94426 GCA_013396635.1 Penelope pileata | reverse complement strand
TCTCGGCGCGAAGGCTCTGTGTGAGCTCGCGGCGCGGCCCGCGGCTGCCGAGCGCGCCCGGGAGGGAGCAGCCGCCGCCCCGCAGCCGCGTCCCCGCGCCGCGCTCGAGGGAGCCGGGAGCGCTCCCTGGGCAACGCGCTGCCGGCTCCGCCCGGCGCCTGTGTCCGGCGTTCTCTCGTGCGGTCTGACCTGCGGGCACGGCTGCCGATAAAGCAGGCGTACGGCTCCGTGCCTCCGTTTCGTGTAGAAATCCGCAAAGGGTCTCCACGGGGACACGCAGAGCTGCATGCGCAGTTCCGTGCAGCGCACCGGGGTCTCTGCGAACACCGCTGCTGCTCCCTGCGCTGCCCAGCCCTGCCAGGGGCTCCTCAGGCTCTGCCCAGGCCCTGCCAGGCCCACGCACCTGGTGTTGTGTTCTAGGGGATCGTACCCGATAAATGGTTTGTCCCTAGCTAACATCTTTTTGAGAGCACGCACGTGTGCTTCTAAGTGCCAGTGCCGTGCAGGTTTAGGACGGCAGAGCACAGGAGGAGCACGTTCCCATGGCTTGGTTCTTGGTGTTCATGCAGTAAGCGGGGACCTTTGGGGTATGCGCAGGCTGGGAGCATCTGAATCGCTGCGGAAAACGAAACTGGGGAATATGTCGTCAAATAACACATGGCTGTGTTGGTGGCAGATGGCAGCTTAATTGAGCTGTGTAGCGTAAATGTTTTAATGATTTTTGAGAAACGTGCTTCAAATTGGTTACATGATTTGCATAAACTGTTCTCTTTATAATAATGAAGTCATGCTTCGTTCCACCTATCCTCCTTGAAGAAGAGTTGTTGTGCCTTACGCTGGAAGGCTCAAATAAAGCAAATGCCAAAGCCCGACTGAAAATGTCCTGAGCCAGAAAGCATTCTGGTGTCACCCTGCATCTCCCTGTAACGTTTGTGCTCAGGCACCGAGGTTTTGCCCTGGGCCAGGGCTCCCCTCAGAGCAGACAGGCAGAGGTGACAGCGATGAATATTCCCCAATAATGACCCCCAGAATTAGCTTTGTAGATTTGTGTTTGGCGGCAGGGTGCTGCAGGCTGGGAGCTGCCTGTGGCTGGTGCACGTGGCATGGCTGGGCTGGGGCCTCCTGAGTGCCTCCTGCGCTGGGCAGTCCGTAGAGCGTAGTGTGTGCCTGTGTTTATCTGTGCGTGGCTGTCACTGTGTTCCTTGGGCAGGGTGGGTTTGGTGAATGTCTGAGAGGGGTATCTAGAAACATCAGAGTGATTCATCAGGCCCTCAGCTTGTCTTTTAGGGCCTTTGCTCCAGGTGTCAGCAAATACTAATGGGGATTGGACGTACCCCCATAATGCACACCATCCAGTTTGGGGATTTGGGATGACAGATTGCGGGTAGTGCTCGAGCTGATGTTCTTTCCTGAAAAAGTTGTTTGTCCCAACTCACCTGAAGGAACTTAATGGTGTGCAGCAGGATGGGTGTCCATCGACACCCAGGATGGCGGATCCAGCGATGCTGTGTCCCTGGGCAGTGCAGCCGCTGGCCTCAGCTGCTCTCTTGGCTGCCTGCATCCACGGAGCCACGCAGTGGGAAGTCCTTGCCATGAGGAGCTAGTGGGCACCGATCCTGCGCTACTTTAACCTGGTAGAACAGTTCTGGAGTGAGCGGCTCTCCTCGTGTGCTTTGTGCAGCCGTGTAGTCAGGTGTCCCTGTCAGAGGGAGCAAACCTGTCCAAGTTCAGGTCCAGTTCATTTGAGTATTTGGTAACTTTGGAGTGTTGTTGCAGACTTAATGCAATGGCCTTCTAAAATGTATGAGTTTTTGTTTTAAAATAAAGCTAAAAAGAAGACAGCTTGGAACTGGGTTGCTTTCTTCTCTTTCTCAGTTGGGCTTCAGTTAGAGTTCAGGACATTGATCTTTCCTTGCTGTCACATGTAAGCCTTGGCCTTAGAGATTTGGGGTAAAACATGCTCAGTGTAGGTGGAGTCTTTAAGAAACACTAAGGTCTGAGGAGTCTTTAGTTGGCGTGTGTCAAACTAATTTTGTTCACCAAATCATGGGGCTCAGCTAAATGTGAATGAGTTTTCACACGCATAGCAGGAGGCACATTCCTGATCACCAGAGAAATTCCTCCAGTTTCAAGCATTGCAATGGACAGAATACAAATAGTTGGGAGCTAGAACCAGTCTTTGCTCCTCTAGTCTGATTATTTCATTTCTCTTTTGCTGTCTGTTTTTTGACTCCTGCCATCTTCTCTGGTCACGCCCCCAATTTCTGCTTCCCACACTGTCCTAGAGCTGCAGCCTCTGCCGTACATACCACAGCACACACACATACCATAGTGCATGCATCGCATAGCATCCCAGGCCAACCTGTGTTTGCCTTTCTTTGCCACTGGCTTTTCTTCCTGTATCGTCACATCGGTTCTACTTTTCTACAGCTCAGCAGCATGCCTTCAGCTCTTTCTCACCAAGGTGGACCTGGTAAAGGCAGCATGATGTGGGTAGCCTGTCATTGTGCCATGTGGGCTCCTGAAAGGTTGATGGAAGGTTTCTATGCAGCTTCCAGATCCCTAAGGTGGATCATGATCATAACAGATGGATTTTCTTTGGGAATTCAGAGAATTCAGCTCTGAAATACAAGTTCCTGCAAATAGAGATGTACAGAGGTATCCTGAGGATGGAGTGAGAAGTCGGAGGGAGGTGCCTGTCGGTGGACGCTGAATTTCTGGGGCAGGTGGCTGAGGAAGCCTCACAACATGATCAGATGTGTTCCCATTGTGGCACAGATGGTTTCCTGGCATTCTCTGTAACTAAAGTCTGTACCTTAATCTGCTTTTGATTGTGTTTACTCAGGGAACTATGGCTTTTACTCTGCTATGCACACGAGGAATCATTGATCAGTTACACAAAAACTGAATTGGAGAAAATTGGTGAATGCTTCCAGTGACTTAGTCTGCTAAAATGTTCTGGATTGCACTGTTTTCTTAATGATGCAGTGAGATCGTACTTCGTTCCACCAAGGTAACACTTGTTAAATATCTAAAGTTCTCAGTTCTGAAGGGAAATGACAGTTCCAGCAAGTTCTGCAGTTCTGCAAGCTGACAACGGATTTACAACTACTTGCTGCTGCCCTCAGTCTGCATTTTATTGGCTGCTAAATGTTTTTTTCTCTAAGTACGTGAGGGAAAAAAATCTGTTATCTACTTGATGCCCTTGGATTTCATTACTGGTGACAGACTTCTCTAGAGCTGGAAGATGATCCGTGTTTGTGAGTTTGTTGGTGATGCCCGTATCTTAGGTATGTTCATACTCAGGTAACACGGAATTAGAATGTACTTAGATATCATATTTTTCAATGTACACTTAGCTGCTTTCTGCAATTCATGGTTGGTAATTCAGAAGATTTTAGGATGAGTTCCTGAAATACAAGCACTGATTAAAACACAGCAGTTAGCTGTGGTGGCTAATACTGCTACATCTGCAGTGTAGTCCTCAGATTACTAATTACCTCATATCCACACAACCCAGTCAAAATTCCTTATTTGTTGGCAGTCTCAGCAGATTTTGAGGATTTGAGTGGATGCAGCCAGGATTGACTGCTTTGGTGATGCAAATTGCATGCTTTTATGATTTCTTGACCATTGAGAGACTTGGAAGTCTGTTGGACACAAAAGTAAAACATTGATAGAAATAGTTGGTCTCAGTGTCTTTCAGTTTTTCAGCCCATAAACTCACCTACTCACCAGATACTCCTTGACTGTTTTTTTTTTAAAAAAAAAACACTTTCTGATTTAACCAGTTTTTATTTTGAAGGATTAAGAAGTGAAGTGCTTTTAGCCCTTTGAAGTACTTCAGAAGCTAACTGTATCTTCTTTTTTTTTTTTCCTTTTTACTGCAGAGAGGCATCACTGCTCATTTCTAGAGGTAATTTGAATGCAGTTCTGACCTGTGTCATCTGGATGCTGCCTTTGCATGGTTGTGTGGCAGTATTTTGCGCATATTTATTGACTGTCAAACAGCAAGCCCCCAAAACTAGGGGCTGTGAAAACACAGAGGTTCATGGGTTGAGATTTAAGTCTCAATTTGTGACTTTGAGGGTAAAAATTCACTTGGAATGAAAGTAGTGGTTCATCTCAGTAAAATGTGCTGAAAAACTATTTAAAATTTTCTTTCATCTTTGTTAATCGCATTCTAAGTTTTTTTAGGAATAGAAAAGCCGGGTGACCCGCAAGCTTCTCTCTGGTTGTAGGCCTAGCATTCAGTTTCTGAACGTTCATGTTATTGTTTATCTGACGCAGCGGTGTTCTCAGTCACATTTGAGTTTGATGGTTTGGTACAGACTCTGTGGCCCATCCTCAGGCCAGATCTGCAGCCCTGCTGGTCGCTGGAGTCGTTCCCCAGAACAGTGGTGGCGAAATGTAATAGTGCCACTCCGGGCAAATGGGAAGATTGAACTTCTTTTTGCTGGTGAGGTGTTTGTCCCAGGGCTGCTGCATGATTTTACATCACAGAACAGCTTAGGTTGGAAGGGACCTTAAAGCCCACCCAGTCCCAACCCCCTGCCATGGGCAGGGCTGCCACCCACCAGATCAGGCTGCCTAGGGCTCCTCCAACCTGGCCTTGAACGCCTCCAGGGATGGGGCATCCCCAGCCTTTCTGGGCAGCCTGATTAGTTTTCTGTCACCACTGCTGGTAGATACTGATGGAACTGCTCTGACCTGCGCTGACTAACCAGTAATTTCTTCTCTAATATGTTCGAGGAGCAGGTGAAGCAAGCACTGGGGTCAACCCACGTCTTCTCTGCATGTGGAGGGCATCTTGGTGGGTGCCTTTCTGAGCTGCCTCTGCTTTTTAAAATGCCACAGATCCGAAGAAGTGTAGCATCCTTAGCACTGCCACAGGGTGAAATCACGCACATGTGTAATCTCATCATATTGGTTAGAATGAGGATTTGTAAATGGAATTTATTTGCACTGGTCGATCAAGTACTTTTAATTTTTTTTTTTTTAAATGCAAACGCTGATCTCTGTCAGTAACAGTCATGGTTCAGAGCCATGACTCACGGTGCAGACTGACTGCATGGTGATGACTTTGTGGGAAAAGGACTGCTGGGACATGAAGTAATGATGTGAAGCTGCGTGTTCTTACTGCTCACATCCAAGTCAGAAGAGTTGTGCTTTGCTCTGGCAGTGATAAATCTG
Organism: Penelope pileata; assembly: GCA_013396635.1. Taxonomy (NCBI): domain Eukaryota; kingdom Metazoa; phylum Chordata; class Aves; order Galliformes; family Cracidae; genus Penelope; species Penelope pileata. The sequence goes on along the minus strand of WBMW01002824.1, from coordinate 89,233 downwards.
CGTTCATACATTGTTTGTGAAGAGATCGAGTTCTGGCAGTGAGTTAGTCTTGAAAGGAACTGCGTTACAGTCAAGACAGTGCATCTCTGGTGGAACAGAAAGGTTGAAATACTGCAAAAAGAGTGAAGTGGAGCCTTGAGTTTGACTGCAAGCCTCTGCTTTGGGCGACACGAGTCCTTGCAAGTTAGCTGTGCTGCCATGCAGAGCACGTGCATCGTGCTTGTGCACTTGGCAGTGCTGTGGGGATTGATTCGGTTCCTCTCGGCCAGGGGTAGAACCCGTGGGTCACAATTTGCTACGCTTCCTGCTATCTAGAAAATACTGGTGTGGTTTGCTGTTAAATTGCACACCTTGCAGCTCTTTAATGACCAACCAGCCTGAATCCAGCTGTTAGCAGATTCTTCAGTAGAGTTTTTGTTCTTTGTTGCCTCATTTCCATCTTATACAGTTGGAGGAGTGATTTAATGTGGTGGAAACTTCTGCTTAATTATGTTCTGGTTGCCTTTGCAAGGAGCAGAAAAAATACAGTAATGGAAGTAAAGATTATAGAAGAAAGCACTAAGAAATTAAATGCATAACATTAAGTGGCTTTTGATATATGTAGTAAAAATCAATCTGATCAATTATAGTATGAAATCAATGTTTTAATGCAGTATGAAATCAATGTTTTAATGCAGTGGTCAAGTACTGAAAGAGGCAAGGGCTGTTGAAGGAGAAAGAAATGTGTCTCATTCTGAAACTTTGATCAAAGCATGAACGGGATCTAGACTTCATTTCTGAACCTCCAGATTTCCAGGGTGATACTGGGAAAGGTTATCCTACAGGTACATGGGGATCAGGAGGAAGGTTTTTGAGAGCCTTAGTTGTGCCACGTCTGTATCTCTGACCTTACCGCTGTCCCCTGACACCAACTGTGTCTGGGCAAGTCTGGTTTTCAGTCTGGAGCAGTCACTTCTTGCCCTGAGATCTGGAAGGCTGTAACGCATATTAATTATCAGTTGGAGTGCCTTTGACCAGGATGCTGATTGTAGGGACGAATTTTGATTTTTCATGAACGTTTATTAATCAGACTCCTCTGGGGGAGATGACTGCACTGGTACTTGCAATCGTGTCAGTTGTCAAGGCCCCCAGTGCAGCCCGTATTCAGGAAGGCGCGGTGTGCTGACATACACGGACGGAACTTGGGATCCAGCTGTATCAAACACAGGAATGCAGCTTCCTAAAATTCCATAATAAAATTCTAACAGTTGTGGGGTTCTCTCACTTGCCACTTTGTTTTTCTAGATTGGTTATTGTCTGCTGTTTCTATGAGTTTTATAAAATTACAGTGGTTTTGTATGTTATTAGAAGTGTATTGAAAATAAAAGTAATGTTTATGTCGAAATTAAATAAATTGATGTTATTTCAAACTTGTTAGTGCTGTCTGTGCGACGAGGGTGAACAGTCGCGGCGTTACCTCATGTCTGGAGCAGCTTTTGTCCTGTCTGTCTTTCGCAGTTCTTCCACCCCACACGTGCTAAATCTTCCTTTTCTCTCCTTGCATTTTATAACCATAGCTTTTCCTCCCTGGCTGCTATTAAAAACCTCGTTCTGTTTCCTGTTACCAATGCCCTGAGCATCATCCTTTTTTCTTTTCCTCTCTAAGGAATTTCTGCTGTTGTCACTGCAGTTCTTTTTCTTTGCCATGCAATGAATTCTTATGGTCATTTTTAAATGCCAAATTCCTGTTTTGTTTTGTTTCCCCCCCAGCTGTTGTTTGCCATGTTCTCAGCTACATAAGGGCTCGGTCTCCTCGTGCTGTCCTCAGCTGCCTGCCTTCCCCATGCTGCAGAGCCAGTTCCTGCTGCATGGCAGCATGCCCTCTGCCCGTGCTTGCTTTCCTTCCAGTTGCCCACATCCCGTCTGCTGTTTCTTAGTTGTTCAGTTCCTGATTTTCGGCTGAGGCTCCTGTTTCCAGCTGCTATATAGCACTTCCATAAAAAAAAAAAAAAAAAAAAATTCTTCCAGCATTGCATCTTTTCTCCAAAACAGTTGACAGCAGCCAAAAGAGTCTGATAATTCGTGTGTTAGTGGAGGGAGAAATTGCAGTGGGAGCCCTCTAACAGGCAGCTTCATGAAGGCTTCATGAGAAATCTTTCTTCGCTTGGCCCCACATTTCTGAGTGTTCAGAACTTAGTGTATTAAAGTTTACAGTTTTCCCTTTTCGGAGGATTTCATATGTTTGTATACATATATATAAAATATACTTATATATTTAAATTAAGATTTGTGCCTATGTACCCGGGTGGGTGGCATGTTTTACATTTCTGGTGCAGCTTTTGTCGGGAAGCGCTGTGAAGTCAGCAGCGCAGCAACAAGCTGCTTTCGCCCTGTGCCTGACATCGCTTCTTGTGCCTGTCTTTTGCTTCCTCCTCTCCAGCCATTTCAGTTCAGGGGGTTTCAGACTTCAGCCATTTTCTGCCTCAGGCTGATTTTTTCTCTGGGCAGTACCTCAGCCATCGTAAAAAGGTAAGATCCTCTCTGCGTGATGCCATGGGAATGTTCTGGCGACTGATCATGTCAGGAACGCAATGTGTGTTACGGTCCTTGTGAAAACCCTCCCCCACACACTGATATGTGCCTTTCAGAACTGCAGCTTGCACATGGTCTGTGAGGATTTGCAAGAGTTCACAGAATCGAGGTTTCACTTCAGTGAGTACCTCATGACTGAGGCTGTGCTTGTGTCTTCCCGGGGGGCAGCTTTTGAGATGGGCTGGAACACATCAATCTTGTTCAGCAGCCGCACAGGTCCCAGGCCAGGGCTCCTGTGTTTTCCTTCGAATGGCCACTTTCAACTGCTTTTTAACTAAAGGTGTGGTATTTGAAGTTGACAGAGGAAGTCTTTCTCTTCCAGGTCCTTGCTAACAAAATTCCTGGCAGACTGGAGGTTTAAAGAAAAACCGTAGTGATGCAAATGCACAGAAATAAAAGCTGTGAGGTGGCTTAGGGGGAGAAACCAGTGAGATTTGGATTGGAAGAAGGGTGAAGACATTTATTAGAAGGTGGGAACAGACAAGAATATAAACTAGTTAGCAGAAAGGGAGGAGCAGAGTGAATAGCAGAGCTGAGGTAAGGGAAGAGGCTTAGGTTTGATCAGAACATACTGACTTCCAAAAAAATAAATAAAAAAGCAGTGACTGAATAAAAATATGATAGGAAATTAGATTTGCGTGGTAGGTGATGTACCAACAGCATGGTGATGCTGCTTTAAATGTCTCCAGTGTCCAAGTGATTAACAAGAGACTCAGAACAGTTTAAGCTGGAAGTTGTCCAGGTGCAGCAGTTCCCTGGGCCGGCCCCTGCGCGAGGCGGCTCTGCTGGAGCAGGTTGCCGCGGGCTGTGTCACACCAAGTCTTCAGCACCTGCGAGGATGGAGAGCCCATAACCTTTCTTGGCAGTCTGCTCCAGTAGCTGACCACTAGTTTCACAAGCAAATGCAAAAGGTAGAACAAAAAAATAGTGCTGCTGTAGCAGGGATATCTGTGACATAGTTTCTCTGAGGTATCCTGACCATTTCTCTACAACATTGACCAGCTTTACCTCTTCCTTTGTTCCCTTCCCGTTCTCTTCCTCGCACCTTGTAGTGCTGTCTGCTTAGCCTGTCTTCTCCGCTGAGGAGGAAGAGGAGGGCCTTGTAGTTAGCCTGTGGGTATTCCTCTGTGCACAGGTTTGGGGTTATTTGGGTGAGGAGGGTGGGATGGAGAGGAACCTGCTGGAAATTTGGTAATGTGATAGCGCTGTCTGAAAAAGGAAACTGGTACCTGTAGGAGAGGGGATGGAGCTGAGGATAACAAGGGCTGGGGATTGGGAAGAGGATAGGTCGGAAGGGACAAATTAGAAGATGTCAGAACTGGAGAAAAGCAGCAACATGGTTATCCAAAGCCTGGAATGGGAAAAAATGGTGAACGTTCTGTATACAGCGCAGTGTGCAATGAGCCACATCACAGTAACTAACGCTGTAAACAAATATATTTTTACTTTGCCCCCTGAATTTATTTTGCATTAAATTTATTTTTTTCTTTCAAAGTAGCCATTGAGCCTTCAATTTGTTCTGCTCAGCCTGTTGCAGGACTGCAGTTGTCTGACTAGCTTCCTCTCTACTTCCCCAGAGTCAAGAGGCGTAAATTCTGGAGGAGGGTTGCTCTATTGGAAAGGCAGATAGTGTACTAAAGATGCTGAGGGCTTCTTAAAAGATATTTGGCTGAGAGGGGATTCTCTGAAGTAGGCACAAATGAAAGATCTTTGAGGTCCAGTCCTTGCTAGAATGGTTTCAGAACATAGTCAAAAAGGGGTTGAAATGGCCTCGGTGATTTGCAGCCTACTTCCATGAGGTGTCCTGAAAATTGAGTGAATGGGAAGCACTGTCCGTACAGAGCGCTGTGCTCGCAGTTAAGAGGACAAATAAACTTTGCATTAACATCTAATGCCACAATGACTCAATTAGACTTGCTGCAAGCTGGCTATACCCCCAGAGAAGTGGTGCCAGCAAACTGGTCTGAAATAAAACTTTTTTTGGTGCTAGTTTATTTTTTATTTATATTAACTTTGCAAATCTTCCTATCTTAATCTCTACACAGTACTTGCACACTGAAGATAGGGCTCCTTCCCTACAGTGCTTGCTTATGCTGATCCTCTACCTCTAGCATGTTCTCCCATTTGTGCTTTATGAGCAAAGTGCTTTCTGCATGGGAGTTTTATCTGCATTTTAGGAGTGGGGTATAATTGAGTAATAGGGAGCAAAGCTGCTTGTCCCAGGTCACTGGCTTCTGCCGCTGCTCTGATGCTGGAAAACAGAAACTGGCTCAAACTCACTTGGATCTATTTGGAAAATATGACTTGGGTATAATTTTCAACTCCTGCAGTAGTGTACTTGTAAGTACTGCCGGCATCCGGGAGTCCCTAAATGGTCTGCTTTGCTTTTGTTGTTCCTTAGTTCTGACTGAGTGTGGGTTTCTCTGTGGTTTTAGAGACCACTGATGGGATGTTCGTTCAAAGGCAGATTCTCAGACTGTAGAGGAAAAAGGAGTTATTTAGAAATTTCATCATATGTAAATTAGAAATCCTAGATTATTCTTCTCAATGTTGAATTACAAAATAGTGGGTCATGGAACCATGCCAAGATTAAAAGCCTTGCTTATCTGTACCCTTTTTGTGAGATTGTTTAACTACCATTTACTGGGAGAAAAACTTGACTAAGTACATTAGGAGCAAAAAGAAAATGCTGTAATGCTGTGTAGCCTAGATTGTAATTCCATGTGATTTTTTTCTTATGTCCACATCTCTTTGTAAGTGACTCATTTTTTTCTGTGGTGAAAGCTAACATCTGAGTTAGTCAAATGCAATGTTGTGAATTGACTTTATAGCCTTATAATCAGTAATACGGAAAATTAGTAACAACCTTTCAGATTCAACAGACTTATTGGTATCTGTTATGGAAGCATGCCTGGATAAAAAATAAGTATCCAGAGGGATGGCTGGTTCTTTGAGAGGCATGTGGGGTTGTACCCATCACTCAGCAATCGCTATCTTGTTTTCTTATTGACACATTTTATTGTGAGATGCTTTATTTTCCCCCCATAGATATATGATATAAATCTTCCTGGAAAGCTTAGTGAAATAGCTGCATCGTTTGGTCAGACTTGCTAATCACGAATCACGTGTGTTTCACCAGTGCACGGTCCTCAACTTCCTACTGGCACTGGAGAGGCTTAAGGAGCGAAAGCCCTGCTGTTGGTGTGGGTGGCCATGGGTGAATCGTCAGCTTTGTTTTAATTCTGGGGACTAAAAGGTATCATCATCTATATCATTGACACAATTTTTCTTCGTACATCAGTTGAAGTTCATTTTACTAACTGCTGCCTGAAGTTCTTAATGGCTTAGTTAATTAGGGTAGCGATATTTAACTATTTAAGGTAACTTTTTTTTTTCCCCATGAAAGTACTTTTCAGAAAATTCATACATTCATTGCGTCATCTCTATGGGGAAGGTAACAAAAAATGTTTGTAGCAGTTGCATAAAAATAAAGTGAAACTTGGATTGTATTTAGCCAGTTTTGGTTCCGTAGTTGGATTTGGTATTTATCTCTTGCGAATGTTTTCTTTTTAGGTAGACAATGTTACTAGCTCAGATAAATCGAGACTCTCAGGGAATGACTGAATTTTCTGGAGGAGGAATGGAGGCCCAGCATGTGACTCTCTGTCTGACAGAAGCTGTAGCTGTGCAAGGTGACATTAAAATATCTCTGTTATTGTGTCTTTTCTGTTAGAGTTTTATCTGAATTCCTAAAACTCGAGTAGCGTATTCTCAATGAAGAATCTAACACAAATCAGCAAATTATTCTTAGCTGAGATTAAGTTCACTGGTTTAAATAAGAGAATGATCTCTTAATTAAGGTAATGGGAATAAAAATGTCAAAACAGGTACTACAAAATCTGACTTAATCTTCACAGTTGTTTTACCATTTTATGTTTTGTTACTTCAGCGTTCATCTAAGTATAAACCAGTTAAATTGTAAACTGGATTGGTGATTTGGATTAGTTTAAACGTAATGTTTTCTGGCAGCTTTGTTATGATTTTAACTGATAAAACTTAAGTCTATTTTAGTGTGAATAAATTGACATATATTAATGGTAGATATTAACATACAAAACATAGTTACTGATACAAATATATATCGTTATTTCACTGTTGGGACTCATGACCTAATTAATATTTTTCTTAAAATCTGAACTTTGCAGTCATTTATTCAATGACATAACTTTTTTGGTTAGGGCAAATACTGTCATGGCTGTCATGTTTGCAGAGCAAGTTTGGAACATATGGCTACAGTATATTTTCAAGGTTCAAAACCCAGAAAACATTCTGTTGTTTCTAAAATCATTATATTTTAAGGAATGTCATCATTTTTGGAGGTGTTTAGCTAGTGATTTTTAAGGTTTAATGCTGGTAATAGCGAATATAAATCTTTTTCCTTACTAGATGGTGACAACTTGGAAAACATGGAAGGTGTAAGTTTGCAAGCAGTTACCCTTGCTGATGGCTCCACTGCATACATACAGCACAATTCTAAAGGTAGGTAAATGACTAGAAGTTGAAGTGTGTTGACATTGTATTTCTCTCTTTAAACCTGTCGTGGATTGTAAACCCCTTTGGATAGTAAAATCAGGGAGAATCTTAACAGCACTTTCAAAGCTGCACTCCCAATTGAGGTATTGAAGTAATGATATAAAATAAACATTTATTTCCAGTACTAATAAGATGCAGGTATCAAATGCAGAACGTAAGTCAAACACAGAAGCGAGATGATCCTTATGCTTCAAACCCAAATATCAACATTCTACCTAGTAGATAGGTAATAAAATTTGGTGTTCTGTGTTGGATATATTTACCATCACACCTCTTACCATTTTTTGTCCTAGAATTTTAGAACCATTGTTATGTAGGCATACTGTCCTTCATCTTTACCAGTGTTTCTGTGGAATTTTACTGCTGTTTTAATATAGGAAGTATCCGCTGTGTGTTTGAAGTGCAATATGTCACACCATTAGATTCTTTAAAAATATTCTATTTATTTTAGATGGTAAATTAATGGATGGCCAAGTGATTCAACTAGAAGATGGTTCTGCAGCCTATGTTCAACATGTACCCATGGCTAAAAGTAGTAAGTATAATAATACAAGAAATGTATTTTAAAATATTGTATTACTGATAAATACTGATGTTAACTAATTAATACTCGTTAAAAAAAAAAAACTTAATTTCTTATTTTAATGCAAACAGTCGAGAAGAGATCATTTTTCTAACTAATGGATTTCTCAAACTCTTGTTGAAGCATTATAATTCTCCCTTCTAAATAGGGGACAGCTTGCGTCTGGAAGATGGACAAGCAGTACAGCTGGAAGATGGAACTACAGCATTCATTCATCACACTTCCAAAGGTAAATGTTTTTGAATAGTGGTTTGTTATTACAGTTCAGCAGAACTTCAGCAGTATAAAATCTGGTATTGCATTTAGATAATGATATAATTTAGTGTAATTCCCATTGTAGTTTATTTGTTGCCTTTGCTTAGTGGCATCTAGAAATTACTGAAATGAGTCTGATTTAGTTCCTTATTAGGACCTCATGTAGCAGCTATAAACTGAATCAAAAACAGTGTATTTAAGTTTTTTAAAACCCAGGATCTCAGTAAAGTAAGTAAATGCCATGTTGGCAGAACAAGTAAGTCCTTGTACAGATATCAGCAATAAAAGCTTGTAGAAGTGAAAAGAGAAAGCAGGTTAGTATGCGTCAGTCAATACCTGTTGAGCTAAAGAATGTAGAGACTGACTTAAGTTTTAGAGATCGTGCTATTGATGATTTTGTCATTAAGTAGTAGGGCAGAGAATGTGAGAGCTGACAGTCCAGAATGAAAGCGTTTATTTTAACTTATAACCTAGATTTCTGCAGAAGGGTTACACTAGTCTTAGAAGCAATCCTATTTCTCTTGATAAAGTGAACAAGTAGATATTTTAGGTTTGCTTAGACTAATGTGACAAGATTTACGTTCTACTGTCAGCAATTCTAGGAGGATTTTCTTTTGCACAATTCTGATCTTAAAATGATCAGATCTATAAACTAAAATCCTAAGTATATGTGTTACATCATTTTCATTTTATTATGAGTGGATAAGGAATTGAAAGCGTATTTTTCATCCTGGTTTCCTTTCAAAGTAAAGCTTGACCAATATAAAATTGGTTTTGCACTTCTGTAAGTTTTACGGAAATAAAAGGTATTGATGGTGTTGTCTTGAAAAAAGTTAATCAGTGCTATTCATAGTAGTATTTTAAGTGGTTATATTTCTCATATATATCATACGTATGTTTGACTTTTGGAGACATCTCCTAAGCAGCAGTAGTTTCTTGTGTGCAGACATTGCTATTCCTTTTCATTCGTAACACGTCATAATGTTATTTCTCAGATAGTTACGACCAGAGTGCATTACAAGCAGTCCAGCTGGAAGATGGAACGACTGCCTACATTCACCACGCAGTGCAAATGCCACAGTCAGACACCATTTTAGCTATTCAAGCTGATGGCACAGTGGCTGGTCTTCATACAGGAGATGCTGCCATTGACCCCGATACCATCAGTGCTTTGGAGCAATATGCGGCTAAGGTATGCTGAAAGATATTTCATCAATCCATAACGTTTGATGTCACATCACGTGGTACTTGACAGCAAAAGCCTATCATGATCTAAGAAATAAAATGACGAGAGACTTGAGACTCTTAAAAGAGAGAACAGCAAATTGCCATGACAATGCCTCGCTGTTATGGACAGCTCCAGTGTGTAGTGTTGCATGAACAAAACAAAAAATTGAACACCAAAGTGATGCGGAATCAGACTGGTATGCAAAGTGATTTAGACAAGTAAATAATTATTTTCTATAAAAAACACAGCACTAGAAAGGAACCTCTTTAGAGGACATGGTTTGGAAAGAAGGACTAAGTTAAGTTATTCTTGTGCAGACACCATTGCTGATTTTCTTGCACTGAGAAGAGCACGGCCTGGTATATTCAGCAGGGATAGTGCATGATATAAAGTGTAAAATACACAATTAGACAGGTAGTGAGTTTGGAGAAAGCTTCTCTGATCCATACTAGTGATAATAAAAATGTAATGTGATGCTAAAAATCCATGTTCTCCACTTCAATGGGCTTATGTAAATCATGATCTAAATATAACGATGGACAGTGCAACTTTCATGACTTTATAGTTTTCTAGTATCCCAATTCCTGGATGATAACCATCAATGCTTGTACTGATTTGGAAGGGAGTTGAGGTAGTTTTATAATTTGTTCTCTAGTGTTACTGGGAATTGCCAAATTTTGGAAGAAAGTCAAATTAGGGTGATTCAGTGACTGATTCACCATGCGTTCTGTTTCATTTGTGTGTGTTATAATTGAAGAATAACAGGAGAGAGCCAATCTGATTGTGTTATATTTAGCTATTTATAAAATAAAAGTAATTCAAGGTTAGCTGAGCTGTAGTGACAAGCTTTTATACATTGCCTAGCTATTATTTAAATCAATTGTAACTTTGTCATTTTTAATAAGGAGCTATATTAATACTAATTTGTTGTAAGAGTAAGTTGTTTTGTGGAGGAGAAGAAATAGAAGAAATGCAAATATATTTGCTTTTTTGTCCTGTTTATCTCAACATGTGTTTTTGAATTCTGTGATGTGAATGTGTGTATTCTGAAGTGTACTTGTGTATATCCAGGAAAACCCCATTTGTTTTCTTTAACCTTTCATCTCAGCCTTATCCTGACGGGTACTGATAGAAGTTCTCATGGAAAGTCAGTAGAAGTGAGTTTCCAAGTACCGCATCTGCATTATGTACAAAAGCAAATAGTGGCTGAATTGTTACACCCCTGTTTTTCTCTTAAAAAGAGAAATGTGGTGTTATGATTTTACTCCATGTCCGTGTAGATTTCATAATAAGGCAATGTATACTTTTAATAGCAGATGGTATAGGACATTGAAAGAGTACAGAAAGGGGCAACAGTGATGACCAAACAAATGAAATACATGAGGTAAGGATAGGAGAGAATTTTATAAAACTTTAAGGGGAACAGAGTAGTGACTTGTCCTTATCTTTACCAGTATTAGAACTGGGAAGCATCAGAAAAACTTCTCAGATCACAGGTTCAAGGACAATGAGGGAAGGATACTTTTTCAAAAAGCACAAAGTTAAGCCATGGCACTACGTGTGGAATACTGTGCATGCTAATTATGTCCCTAGATTGAAAGGGTAATTAGACAAATTCATAGAAGAAAAATGTATCCAGGGTTATTAGGTAGAAATATGGGACTTCTGTTTCAGGAACTTCCAAAGCCACAAATTGCTTGGAGGTTGGGAGAATATTTCTAGAAATGTATCACTGTTTGCTTGGCCTGCTCCTATAATTTTCCCCAGCGTCTTCTGCTGGCTGTTGTCATCACAAAATGATGTGCTGGATGAACCTTCAGTTTTACTGTAGGTGTTCTTATGTTATTAATGGAAGATGCACTAAATCTTTCTTTAGAATCTAAGAGTCTTTTAAAAACAACTCAAAGATCTTCTTTTTGGCAGAATTCTCTTGGTACAGCAAAACAGGTTTAAAATTGTGTCTTAATTTTTTATGAACTTTGAATGCTTCTCAAAACTCAAAAAATTTAAAGAAAGATTTGGAGATTGGTGGTTCTTCTCTTTTCCTCTGACTTAAATAACAGAGATGGCAAAGATCATCAGCTGCCTGAGATCAGTATACAAAGAGACCCAAGAAGACTGCAGAGAAGCTCACTGGAATTGGTGGAACATGCACATTTTTTTTATCATCTCTTGCTTTTATTTTAGGCATAGTACCACTTCTAACATGTCTTGCAGAGCGCATATGAAGACTAACTGGAATCCTGTTAATTTTAGACTTAGTCAATGCCACCTTCCTCTCAAAGCAACCACAAAGAAAGGAGACTATTGCTCTCAGTCAACATAAAGTTGGAGGATATGCAGTAGAATTGCAAAAAGAAATTGTGACTAGATTAGGGGCACCGATTTCAGCCTTTAGTGTAATGGGTACAGAGGGTATTGTGAATGCAAGTGCTCGTTACAGACAATTACCAAAATGGGAAACTATGTAAAGTGTATTTTAAATTAGGGTTTTTTTCTACAGTGACCAGTGAGTCACTGTCCTATGAGTTAATGCGTGTGAGAGAGCGGTAAGTAATAATTTCAAACTAATGTGTAATTGCCTTTCAAATATTTTTCTGTGTTCCTTGGAGAACAGAGATACTTTTCTCTTTATATAAACTGGATTTAAAAATAAACCTTGGAAACAATACACAAGTCCCTGCCTATCTGTTTTAATTTTACTATTTTGAATTCAATTGTAACACGTTATCCAGGTACTTCGATTCCAGAGGAGCTGTGCTTTTTGAAACAAGTGAACTCTGCTTAACAGGGAGTGAGAAATGCTTTCCTATTGTTAAAGAAAATAAGAATTTTGGTTTTCCTCTCAGAACTCAGTATTGTCAAATTTAATAACGTAATGTACTTTCCTCAGTTTGTTCATTTGGTTCTTGCAGTCTTTTTGATGTTGTTTTAAAGCAATCAGATGCTTACCTTACCTATTGTGCAATGCAAGTGCTACAAGTGGTGATTTTCGTGTAAAATAATGTATTAAAGGATAACTGGGTTTCAAGAGGGAGCTAGAGAGCTATGAAAGAATAAGCCGTCAGGAACTGTCTGTACATCTATTTTTCAGATGAATAAAAATAACTTGTAAATGTTCTTCCCATATGAACTTCATTTTTCAGGTGTCTATTGATGGAAATGACAGTGTTAGTGGCACAGGAATGATAGGCGAAAATGAGCAAGATAAAAAAATGCAGGTATGTAGCACAATACAAAATGACTAAATACATCCATTTCTTCAGTCTTCTCTGTGCCCAAGTGTTCACAATAGGTAGCCTGTGTAGCCATGAACTGGGTTTTGCTGCCATCTTTCAGCAATTTTAGGCCTCAAAACAATACAGCTAGGTTCTATTTGTCATTTTGTCCAACATCTAGTCACATGATTTTAGAAACATCTTCAAATTGTTAACTGTTTTCTGCTTTTTTCTTTTTTTTTTTTTAATTTTAAATGGCAGTTAGAAATTATGTTGAGGTTTCTGAGATTTTCAAGCTTACTTTTTAACCTGAGTATTTCATCAGTGAGAGGATAAGTATTTTTTAAGAATGAACTTAGTTTTTGTAGTCCCTAAACAAGAACTATTGCTGAATCAATTGATGAATTATTTTCTTCTCAAGAAAAACTAATTTGAGACATACACCTCCAATTGTTCTCTGGTGCTTTAATTTCATCGCACTTGCCCCTTTAGATTCTCTTACTTTTACTGCAGATTTTGTAAGTAGTCTGTAGATAAATCTATTGCAAGTGAACCCCTAAAGAAGCAGAAAAATACTTTCAGTTCTTTTTCTAGAATCATGTTGTTATTATATAGAAATATAAAAATTTTACCAAGGTGAAGGTGTTAACTTAGAAGTTATAAGGGTAATGGAAAATACAATAAAAATTATGAAGTCTCAAGCCTTTTTTTTTTCCACCAGGGATCTGTAAGGTTGTAACTAGGAACAGCAAAAAGTAATAACAAAACTCTGCCCTCATCTGCTCAAATGACAGAATCAAAAATAACTAAGTCATTGCACTGAGAAGGATTTGGTCACCAGAAAAGCAGTGCTTTTCCTTTNNGGTTTTTTTTTTTTTTTTTTTTTTTTTTTTTTAATTTCAGAAGTGATGAACTAGATGAGGATGAAAAATATCTTCCAAGGTAAAATATGTTACAATACCTATGAAATAGGGAATTATAGGCTCACCTCTGACAGTGACCTCAAAATCCTCTGTTCTTAATTTTATTTTTTTTAAAGTTATGTACCACAATATTTAAAACCAATGGCACTCCACAGTTTTTTGTATGGCATGATTGTGGAAGGAGAGAAGATCTAATTTATAAGTTATTTATAGTATTAGAATATATTTCTTAAGAAATTTTGAGGTTTTGTACACTTGTAAGATGGAGTGGGGATACAACTCTATCAAAATGCAAAATTCAAGGAAGAGCAGAACAAGATCGTGGTTGGCTTTAAGTAGAAGTAGAAGCCTGTTAAGCAAAACAACCTGTCACCAGTATCCAATTACTTGTTGATTTCAGCCTCAGCCCCAAAACAAAGTGAATCTGAAGGTTGCTTTATCTTACACCACGTATGGCAACACGCACACCATATGGAAATGTGCCAGTCTTACAGAGCATTGTATGTTCCAAACAAATAACAAAAAAGATCTGGTATTTCAAGAGGTACTAAGGCTTAGTGGCAAATTCTTACCCCCCCCCATAAGGTGACTTCAATTGGCCAAACCAGTTGAGGGTCCCAAAGCTATTATTTCTGAAAATATTAACTGTGATTATACCTGGGTGTGATTAGATACCTACTTGTAACTCATTTAGAAAAAATATATTACTTAAGACACTATATCTAAATACAAAACTATTTCATAAAATAAGTATGTATTTACAAATTCTTTATGAAAAGTCCAGAGTAACTCAAGAACAGAACAGATGTTATTCTGCTGAATAGTCATTCAAACCACTTGCATATGGTTAAGGTTTTCACCAAACGAAAAAAGCACAAAACCTCTTTGTGATTTGTACATGTGAGAACAAAAGCCTATGTGTGACCAAGTGGGTATCTCACATTATTTCAAGTTTGTCATACCCACCTGTTCATGATAAAAGTAGACTCATATGACCAGCTTGTATGTATACAATATAAAAATCTTACCTGACGTCTTAGTTACCTTTGTTGTTTTCCTGTGTTACCTGTCTGAGCTAAGTTAAGATGCATTTGTGATTACTTTTAAAATTAGAGTTTTTGAGTTTTTGTCTATTTAAAAGTATTTTGGAGGACATAATTTCTCTTGAAGTGTCAGATTATTATAAAGGTACTTTATTTATATTCTTTTGATTTTGTGCGCAGCATCTAAATTTTTTATTTTCTTTAGAGAGCATTATCTTCTTAAAGCTGTAGTTTTAATTCACTGTCTGTCCTTGTTGAATGCTAATAGTAACTGAATTCTTAATAATGTTCAAGTCATACCAAATAATGTTTTGCAAAGAAATGCACACTTCTGCAACCAGTTGTTTGAACAAACAAATGCTTGTGATTTTCCAGTGTTTTTTTCCTGTTTGTTTTATTTTTTTCTCCTTCTTTGTATCAATATTGATATTGATAAAATGTCTTTTCCTTAAAAGTCATAAAAAAAAGTCATAAAAAGTCATTTCCTTATGGATGCTGGAGATAGTGTATTGATTACAGAATAGCTTTAATTTTCTTTTAAACTTTGGCATACTTCAGTTTTATAACAGATCTTAGAAACTACATACATATTGTTATATGCTGAAGCAACAAAGAAATGCTAGCAGGTTTACTGAGAGGAGTAAAAAGAAATAAGAACAAAGTGTCAGGAGGCCTGCATGGATGAGCAAAGAGATTCTCAGTAAATTCAAATATAGAAAGGAAGAATGCAAGAGGAGGAAGCAGGCTCAGGTCACCCAAGAGAAACAGAGATGCTGTCTTGAGTGTGAGGGATGGCATTAGGAAAGCTGAAGCCTATTTGGAGTTGAATCTGGTGAGGAATGTGAAGGGCAGCAAGATAAATGTGAGTCTGCTGCTGAATGGAGCAGGAGACCTGATGGAAAAGAACACAGAAAATGCCAAAGTACTCAGCACCTTCTTTGCCTCACTGTTTACTTGAAGAGATGTGCTGTCAGGAGTCTCAGGTTCCTGAGACCAATGGGAAGTCTGAGGCAAGGAAGAAATGGAGAAATGGCACTTCTACCTGCTGTAAAGAAAGACTGAATTAGGAAACGTTTGAATAAATCGGGCATATGCACACATCTACAGGACCTAATGGGATATGCTCATAAGCACTGATAGAGCTTGGTACTGTCATTGCAAGGCCACTCTTGATTTTCTTCGAAGGACCATGGTGCTCATGGGGAAGCTTTTGAGGACTGGAAGAAAGCAAATGCCAGTTCTGTTTCAAGAGGTGCAAGAAGGAGGGTCCAGGGAACTTGCAAGTCTGTCAGCCTCACCTGAGTCCATAATTAGGAATTGGATGGACAAATAATCTTACAAGCTATTTTCAGACGTGTTAGAGACCATAAGGCAGTTGGGAGTAGTCAGTATGGATGTATGAATGAGAAATCATGCCTGACCAGCCTGATCACCTTTTATGACAAAATGACAACTTTTGTAGTTGTGCCAACAGCTGATATTATTCATTACCCAGAGGATCTTTGCCAGACTTTAGAAATTGGCCAGCAAGAATCTCATAAAGTTTAATAAACAGAAGTGGAAAGTTATGAACCTGGAGAGGAATAACCCAGTGCACCAGTACAAACTGGGAAACAACTGTTCACAAACGAGTTTTGCAGAAAAGGACGTGGTGGTCCTGCTGGACGCGTTGACTGTGAGCCGACACATATACATATTTTATCAATATGTATAAATGCCTGATGGGGGTGTACAAAGTTGACAGAGCCAGGTGCACAGTGACAGGAGAAGAGGCAGTTGGCACAAACTGAAATACAAGAAGTTCCATTTAAACACAAGAAGAAAACCTTTTGACTCAGGATGATTGGATGGTGGCATAGATTTTGAGTATCTCCATCCCTGGAGATACTCAAAACTCAGCTGGATACTGCCATGAGCATCCTGCAGCAGCTGTCTCTGCTTTGACAAGGGAGGTTCCGTTAGGACTGCCGTCCCATCTTCCTGATGCTTGATGTGTTCTTCTGACAACGTAGAATGGAATTGGATCACTGAGGAAAGGGGAGTAGTTTGAAAGAAAGATAGATGCTTTAGAAGTCTCAATTACTTTGTATACAGTTGTATCAACATGTTTACATTTGGTCTTCTGCCTCTTTCTTCAGTCTTTAAGAATGTTCCTTGATTATTAGTGCACAAAAAGCCTTTAAAAGGGATCTAAATTGTATCACAAAGCTATTCTCTATATTTCCTGTTGTGTCATGCAAGAAACCAGAGTAGAATCTAGCTCCAGTTGCTCCAGTTAGTTTGATCAAAACACGTGCATTAGTGACAAAGTACAAAATGCTTTCCTTCATTTTCAAAAAGTGCTCATTATAGCTGCATTTACTTGTTGTTTGGCCTTTGCACGAACTTATCTTTGAAGGTGGTCTAATTTATAGCTAACCTCTCTTAAGAGCAGAACCAGTGCCTTAGATGTAATGTAAGCCTCTTCTTTCTAACATTCATCTTACCACTTGATTTATTTTTCAAATTATTAGTCTTTGTTATTTGACTAATTAACACATTCATTTAAATGTTCTAGCTATAAGTAAATATGCTTTACAGTGTCTGTCTTTCATCAAAACTTAAGCTTTTTATTTGTTGCATTTATTGAGTGCTAGAAATATGTGGCATAGCAAAGAGGGATAAAAAAACCTGTTAGAGTCAGCTTTGACTTGGCTGCAAAATGGTGTGTGACTTTCCTGATCCACTGTATTTTTTTAATTTTTTTTTTCAACTTAAGATTGTCTTACAAGGACATGGAACAAGAGTGACTGCAAAATCTCAGCAGAGTGGAGAGAAAGCATTTCGCTGTGATTATGATGGCTGTGGAAAACTGTACACAACAGCTCACCATCTTAAGGTGATGAGATGTAAAATGAGCATTGTTACTTTGCAGGCGTGGGTTGTTGTGTTTTTTTGTTTTTTTTTTTGACAAATTGTGTGCTTGACAGTGATGGAGATCAACAGAGAGACAACTCCAATGGTGCTGTTTTGTCAAATGTTTACTGAGCTGATCTCACAATAATTGGTTGTCCCAGATGTTCACCTGATTTTGTTTAGTCTTCAAAGACGAGGCACTGCTGAAAACTGAGCATCTAATAGACTGCAGTCATGAACAAAATATACTCTTAGTCTGTTAACGCTACATAAAATGTGCACTAAAACTTGGAAAAGAATGAATGCTGACTCTAAATGATACTTACTTAGTGGTCAGATTAGGATAGATGCAAGTGTGGCATTATGGTTGGCCCATATATTGCCAGCATGCAAGAAATCTTGTTGAGATAGTTTCCAGCAGTAGCATCACAGAAATTCTGAAATTCAGTGCTCAATCTGTCTAATCTACATGCGTGTCCAATTTCTGAAAGATTTTATCATCATAAGTCTGATTCTTCAGAACAATTTAACATTCAAAATGAAGAGCTGGAAAATCTTTTCTTTACAGGTAGCAACTTCTTAGTTCTTATTTTGTTGTTGTGTTGTTTTTTTTAAAGTAAAGAAATTACTGAAAGATGTAGAGCTGTGTTCCTGCTTAGGCTGAGGTAATCACTTGCAGATGAGATGAACCCCTTTCAGTGGAGCCTTGTCTCTGACAAAACACTGTGTGGTCAGTGAGTATGTGACTGTATGGATCATATGTTATAGTGGTGTCCTTGCTGTACAGGTTTCATGCAATATAAGACGACCAGTAGAAGTGCTCATTGGAGTCAAAAATCAGAGGGAGGGCTCTGAGGCATGCATTCATGCTGTTAATGTAGTTGCACGTTGGCAGTTCCACATATATTTACAGAAACATTTTTTGTAAAACTGACTTTAAAAAAGGAAGGAGATATCTGTAGTTTTAAGGAAAACACTGCTGCCCCATTTTGTTAATTTTTATCACTGACTTAAGAATATACTTGAATGTGAATCTTGGGAAGAGAAACAAAATGTGTTGTCTTTGACCATGAGCTTTTTCTGTGCTGAAGTAATCAGATGCAACGTTTTGTTAAATCAGTGTATCGGATGTCTTGGCAGGTACACGAAAGGTCACACACAGGAGACAGACCGTATCAGTGTGAACATCCTGGATGTGGGAAAGCTTTTGCAACAGGTGACCTTTTGTAGACTCTTTCTGCTTTTTAGTATTTGTCTGTATAAAATAAGTTTATAGTACCGTTTTTTCTTTTTTTCTTTTTTAACTGCTAAGTAAAGAACCTGGTTGGGAAACCATTTATGAGAACTTCAGAAAAAAATGTCACTTTAGCTAGTGCAGCATATAGAAAAAAGGGTTGAACTCAGTTACTGAAGGGGTATTGAGGTGAAACACTTAACATTTTCCCTTAGTCTTCACCTGTCATGCTACAGTCAGATTTTATCTTGAAAAAATAGGCCTTTCTTAAAATGAAACTAATAGCATAAGTTAAATGAGGTGATAAAATGAAGCTGAACCTGATGACTAGAGGTAAATAGATGATCTTCTGATCCACAGTTGAAAAGAACATTGATGGGAGATGCTCTAAGTGTTCTTTATCAAATTGTATCAGAGTGACATTTCTCACAAAGTGCACTCTGCATTTTGTACAGACTGCTCCGTTCGTAAATGATGCACTACCTGAGATTTGATTTGATGATGTAAAATGCGGCTATAAATGATGGACCATGGAAGAAAGTAAAAAAGCAAAACTTGTTTCAAATTAATTCTTTTACTTTGATTGTAGATTAGTGTGATACTTAGAAAAGTTAGGCTCTAGATTTTCTGTAAAAACTAAGCTGCTTGTGGAACTCCTTCTGATCTAATACACGTAATACAGTTTCTTTACATAAAATCAAGCAAAATAAAGACCGATGAGAAAGATCAAAAGGCAAACAATCCCACTTAAAGGGTTGCACATAAGTTTAATTGGATAGTGTGTTTATAAAGGAATTTCAAAATGACATCATGAAACGTTATTTTCCATTGCAACAGACTGATGTTTGGCTCAAACTTTTTGTCTGCTAATGCCATATTTTTGGTCAGAGTCACTGTACCACCTTGGTTCAGCAGTCCTTGCCTTTGGTATAGTTCATGTTAAGTACTGAAAGTTCTCGGCTTAAATGTTAAGAACTCTTCCGTGTTGGATCATGATATTGTGTTTATTTTAGATGTAAGAGTGAATTGATGCTCCACTTGGAAGCTATCCTTTGTGTTCATAAGAAAACAAAAATAGGAATTGTAGGTGTTTTAGGGATATACTGAGAACATCTTCTTACAGACTGTTACCATATTTTTTAGAAGTATATACATCACTAGTGAACGAAAGGAAAATTCAAGTTTCTTTTCTTAAATTGCTTTTTCAGGGTTCTCTAGTCGTGATCTTTTCAGGGAGGTGCAGGAGGGAAAATATTGGTAAAATGCACTTTGCAAAGTTACTAACAAAGAGGGCCTGATCCAAAGTTTGCTTTAGATTGGTGGAATTTTTGATGATGACCAGTTCCTGAAAAGTAGTCTTAAAGGGAATGAGCATCTGTGACCACTGCCAGTTGGCATGTATATATGTGATGTTAATAATGTGGTTTTAAAAAAATAGAGTAACTTAGAACCCAGATACCAGTAGAGTTATTTTTTTTACAGTTGACTTTATTGTTCATTTTTGCATGAGCTAGTAATTAAATGCCATTTTGATGACAGTGTTGGTAAGAGGAAAGAAGCAGACAGGATAGAGAGCATGCAGTTTCCTCAGAAGACAGAATATTTATCTACATTATAGTAGTTACAGTTTATCTCTTTGAAGGGAGTGAGAAGTGTACTTTCCTCCTAAGTGAAGGAAGGAAGAATTTACAAATTGTATCTGGACTTCTGTTACTCTGTACAGTAGAGTGAAGTGCACATAAAGAGTGATGGTCTCTGACCATTTTCATTTTATATTTATACTACTATAACATCCTTTCTGATCTTCAGGGTATGGATTAAAAAGTCATGTCCGAACACACACTGGTGAAAAGCCATATCGGTGCACAGAAGAAAACTGCACCAAATCATTCAAGACTTCAGGAGACCTGCAGAAACACATCCGAACCCACACAGGTACCATCACTACCCTTTTGGTTTTATTTCTGGTCAATTCACTTAGGTGGATTTCTCTGATTATTCTTTGACTTCAGACTTACGAAATAACCCTGTACATAATCTCTTTCTGAAGCCCAGTGAGCTCAACAACATTTCAGCATGGTAACCATTTACTGCAAATCCAGCATGTCTTTCTTAGAAAATTACTTAAGCATTCACACTGCCCTTGCAAATGCACTAACATTTAGGAGTGTGTCACTGACATTGTCACCAAGTCACTTCATGCCTTTACAGTTTCGTTTGCAGCTATAATAGACCAAGGAAATTTTCCTTAATAATCCAGCTCACGTTTAGAAATGGCATCAGTGTTTTTAAGCTTTGGTGCTTCCAGATGAATTTCATCCTGGATTTGTGAAAGCTGATAGTTCTCAGACTGTTGCTATCCAGATTTTCCATCTTGCAGCAGAAAAAAAATGAACAAATGTATCCTACCAAACCAATTGTTATTAAGACTTTGAAACAGGTGAAAAGTAAAATTAAGTCCTTCGTGCAAATGGATGGAGTTGTGTGTACTCACACCCTGTGCAAGTTTCAACAGTGCACCTGATGGAGGCAAGCCAGTCCTTCTAGCATTGCTGGTGCTAGAAAATCTCAGTCACCTGGAAACGAGTCACTTTTCTAACAGCTCCATTAGAAACACAAAGGCAAACCAGTCGGATGACATTCTTGCAGACATTCTTGAAGAATAATCAGTGTTGTGGTTTCAGTGGCGGCTGTCGCTGGGCGGGCCGACTGCAGCCCTGCGCCTTGCGGGATGTAATTGGAGGTTCTGCGATGCAGTGAGGGTCAGGGGAGCCATGGTAACACAACATTGAGGCGTGTACACTCAAATACTCTCTGCCTTGGCAGAAAACTGAAAAACTGTCCCGAAACAGCTGCCTTAAGGAGTGAGTTATAGTTTCCTCTGCCAAGGAGCTAACTGCTTTGGAGTTTCGTGGTATTAATTTCTGTATCAGGACTTCGGTTATTTCTGCTCTAAGTACTTGAAGTTGTATCTGTAGTGGTAGTCTGCCCTTTCTTGCTCTCAGATTCCTCTCTTTGGTAAACAGTGCAGTGGATGGAAGGTACTTAGCTCTACCAAGTGTGAAGTTAGAACAGGACAGCATGTCAGGTGGCTCACTCTTCTCCAAAGCCAACCTCCTTTGCTCTCCCCCCAGGAACTGTGTGTGCTCTGATAGATCTGGAGGGTCAGGGAGATTAGACAGGGCTTGGCTTTGTCTGTTGTTCATGGTGAAGGTTTTCTTGGAACGATGTGAGTTATTGTATATAAATTTAATATTATAGGAATAGACTTACTAACAAAAAAAATCTGTATTTGTGATTGCTTTAACTTTGGGCTTTGAAACTTGAGTTTCAAGGCTGTGTCTCTTTAAAAATTAGGCTCTGCCAAAGGTTAAGTGCTTTCTGTGATGAGTTTCACTAGTTTGTCTGTATCTTGGTTATGTACTGAATCATGAAGGTTTGGGACTTTTTTTTCATTTTATTAAGTACAAGTAAACAAATGGCATAAAACACTTCTTTTGGATCAGGTATGCAGGAATTTATTTGGGGAGTTAAATACATACTAGAATATGGATAGTATGGAAGCTAGTCCAAGCAACTGAGTCTGTTTTAAATATCATAAAGCACTAAGTGCTTTGTAATTTAGCTCACAGACTATACGATTTCCCCAAATTTTGCCAGCTGTTACTAAACAGTAGGACACTCCATGCTTGCATGTTCATGATCTGGATTCCAGCATTTGGTGTTAGTGTAACTTAAGATTTTTGTGTTCTTTCATAACTTTTTCATGTGCACTTTTTTTTTCAGGTGAAAGGCCATTCAAGTGTCCTTTTGAAGGATGTGGCAGGTCATTCACAACATCTAATATTAGAAAGGTTCACATCAGGACACATACAGGCGAAAGACCTTATTACTGTACAGAGCCAGGATGTGGGAGAGCTTTTGCCAGTGCAACTAATTATAAGAATCATGTGAGAATACACACAGGTATGACTGATGTTTTATGTTTTCAAGTGGAACCTGCTCGGGAGAGTTGTTCTCCTTTTTTGAATACTGTTTTGGTGCATTGTAATTGGATATAGTCATGTTTATTTGACATGACCTGCTACTTTTATTTGGGCCTTATCTCCTCTCACCTGAGGATATCTAAAGTTAGTTTTTCCACCTTGCTGTCAAAGCAGAAAAATTTTGATTTGGCTCCAAAGCTCTTCGAAATGAATGTAAAACTTTGTCTTCAGTGGACACTGAGCTAAATCTTTCATATGGTTCTGGGAATTGCCAGTGTTGTGAGCTGTGTCTTAAATAATAGCAAAGCTTAAGTCCTAGTTTGACTTTGGCTCACCTTTGTGAGTCACCCTTTCACTTCAGTTGTATTTTCCTTGCTGCAGGAAGTCAGCAGAAATAATCTGCACAAATTAGAAGGCTCTAAAATGTAAGAGCTAGTGATAGCCATATTATCTTGGTAGCCTTATGTATTTTATGGAAACACAGGCAAGTTTAACAGAGAAGTTCTGTAGCTCAGATTATCTTTTTATAATGCAATTTGGACATTTGTTTCATTGATTTTTAATTGAAATGTGTTTTTTGTATTAAACCATAATTGTTTAAACATATGCTTCATAGAAATTTCTTCAGAGCTTAAAGACTCAAGAATAAGAGAAATTGTACTAGAGTTAACAATATGGCTGATCACTGAGGAAAGCTACAGAGCTTCCAGTAATAAAGGAACAAAATTGTCAGCGCTGTGCCAAACTGACGTTTAGGCTGACGTCTTTCCAGAAGCTCAGAGTGCTATGTCACTCAGTGATGCAGTTTGAATTTGCTTTCATCCCCAGTATCAGTTTCTAAAGATTCTGTAAATCACAGCTTTCATACTAGATCATTCTGCATTCATCAGGAGGACATTTTACATGAAAAGACAGGGAGAATAAAGGGCCCAGCTTTCACTGGCAGTTTAAAAAAAAAAGAAAAAAAAAAAGACCAGTGAGAGGTTGCATTGAGAGGTTGCATTGATAAACTTAGCTAGAGCTTCACTGTTGCCTTTGAAATTGAAGTTTGGTTGGTAATGAAAGTGTGTCACTGAATACCTACAAATTTGTTGACAATTTTTTGTCTGTGCATCCTGGATGAAATTCTCTTCTTCTGTTTTCCATACAGGGGAGAAGCCCTATGTCTGTACAGTTCCTGGTTGTGATAAACGTTTTACAGAGTATTCCAGTTTATACAAACATCATGTTGTACATACTCATTCCAAACCCTATAACTGTAATCACTGTGGTAAAACATACAAGCAGATTTCTACACTTGCTATGCACAAGCGGACAGCACATAATGACACAGAGCCCATTGAAGAAGAACAAGAGGCGTTTTTTGAGCCACCTCCAGGTTAGTGTTTAAGTCTTTGATTCTCTCGTCATAACAAGTGAATGGGCTGGATAATATTTGGCTGTTTATAACCAAGGAAATGAAAGCACAGATAAAAATCTGAAGTACTTAATAAAATTATTTAACTTCTTTGTAGGACTTTTTAGTGTGGTAGTCAACTTGTAAACAGAAACCAAGAGAGTAATTGACCAGATCATAAAATGAGTTTATAGCAGGCTAGAGATAAGAGAGAAATTTGAGCTGCAGTCCTAGCAAACCTGCTGTAAACAATCCTGCTATAAACGTGCATGTGGGAAGGGGCCTGCAGGAGTCTAAAGTACGTGTTTGCAACCTACTGGATTTTTCTGAGTATGTAAAACACCGTGGTTGCTGGCAGTCTTTTGTCAGGAATAAAGATACTGCCTTGTGAAAAGGAAAAATCTGTCAGCAGCACCCTGATACTCCGATGGTTTTGCTGCAGTTAATAGCAGTTTCTGCGAACTGCCCTAGAGGCAAAGATGAAAATAAGCTTGTGTGCTGTAGCACTGCTTAGAATGTTTTTCATGGTATGAGTAGTATCTTATGACTACAAAAAATGAAGCTAAAGGAAATATTGTGAGAGAACACTTAGAGCTAGTCAGATTGTGATCGGAGATGGGTCTGAAAGTAGCAAATACAGATGCAAACTGCTCTGGTCAGAGAAGTTGTTCTCTTTTACTTACATATATTTGGGAAAGAGCACTGAATGCCTCAAGCAAATTTGCTACAGTCTAATGCCATCTTTTACGGGATTCATAAGATTCTTTTACTGTGGTTAAACATTTGTTAAGATAATTAACTCAAATCTTCACACAAAGGCATCACTGTATTCTTCTGTCTGTTTGTTAATGAATAACTCTTTAAAGCCAGTTGTGCTCTCATGAAAGCTCTTGTATGGAGAAGTTAACATTTAAAGAACAAATTAGAAATATTTTGTTGCCTTTTTCATGTCTGGTTACAAACTATCCAAATACATATTTTCCTCATGGGTAGTATTTGTATGTGTTTATACCTTATTGCTAGAAAACTGTAGCCCAGGTAGCAAAAGCAATCATTTGAGACTTTGACTTGCTTTTGATGTCTTTCCTTTTGTTTTTCTCGTCTTTCCACTATCTTTTCTGTTGAAGTGTTTAAAAACCTTCAGCCCAGGCTAGGATTTAATCCTTGTCATTCACCTTTTCTGCCAGTATTTATTGTGTGTAAACTAAACTACTGTCTTGCCTTCTTTCTATCAACTAGGTCAAGGTGAAGATGTTCTGAAAGGTTCCCAAATAGCCTATGTGACAGGTGTAGAGGGAGAAGATGTAATTTCTGCACAGGTTGCTACAGTTACTCAGTCAGGATTAGGTCAACAAGTAGCGCTGATTTCCCAGGACGGAACCCAACATGTAAGTAAACACAGTGCTGAAGAGGTGATGAAAATAAGCTGATAATTAAGGCTCGTGTTTGCATACGCTTTCTAAAGTCCGTTAGGATACTTGATAAATATGTACTTCGATTTCTCATGGAAATAAACTTCTTTGGAGCTTATGCTATAGGTTTAGGATTGGACCTCCTCTGGAATACCTAAATTCAACCACATACTCTGTTATCTGAAACTGTATTAACACAATTCTAGATTTTTTGTCTATCCTTGTTATCTTTATCACTCTTAAAAACTCTGGAAGTGCATTATGCTCACGCTGGAGGCACAGACTGTATAACAACTGTTATATATGCAGCCTAATTTTTGAGGTTTCCCAGAATTCCCCGGTTATTCTATTAATATCTGATGGTCATCTTCACTATTGTCTTGTCTGCGTTTTTTTTAGAAAAAATAATCTTTTTAGTCCAGGTGCCTGTTTTAGAAACTGGTTGGTAGCATTCAATTCTTACCATTTCATAAACATAAGCGAGAGGACCAGGAAATGGAATGATACTACCTCCACTTGAAAATTCCTGTGGATGGCTTTTTTTAAAGAGTAGGTAAGAGATTTCACTGAGTGGGGATTTCAACACAATTCTTTAGTTTAACTCTGATAATACACTGAGTGCATTCAGGGAAAAATATATAGTTCACCCAAGAAGGTAGTTACCATACCAGTAGCATATGAAAGATATCTTCTTAATTAGAATTGGAGATTAAATGTTAAAGGAGGCTGTTACATTGCCAGCTCTGAACACTGCAGCAATACCAAGTAACTGATATTTTTACCCACTGAAATGAAGGACTTCAGAAGCCTTAACATGGTGTTGTTGTCACGTTTATTAATCCTTTAGCTTGACTTTAGTTCTGGAATATTTTATTGCCTTCTAAACCAGGCATCTTACCAAATCACTTACTGATGCCCTAACACATTTATACTGGAGACATCAGTAATTTATACCATTATTTTTGTAATGGTTTTTTTAAGTGGTGGTTTTAATTCTAAGCTCTTACCAGACCTCTTTAGTGTCTCCACTAAGATAAAAGTATGTGATGTGACTGCTTTGAGTCACAGTGTCCACTTGTCTAAGAGCCATGCGTTGATAACCCCTCATGCAGTTATTTGGGATATGATCTGATTGACACGGAGTTCTAGACCGTGGTGGCAAGTATGCGACCTTTTTCTTACTACTGAGACGTAGTTTTATTTCTGTAAACAGATGCATATGCCTGAAAGATCATGGGATGTTAGATCTCCATCAGTAAGGTGTATGTGATGAGGGCTCTTCATCCAAGACCAGAAATTGGCCAAAGAGTGACAGTGATTCTCAAGAAATACATGAGTACGCCTGTCAGGAAGTGGAATACTAGCTGCTAGATCTTGTGGCCAGTATGTTACTGTGAATGGGACTTGAAATACTTTTTTCCGTGCTGTTATGAAGAAGTTGCTTTTTCATTCTGGATTGTTAGGCAATTTGTTTCAAATGAAGAGGGTGAACTTGCATCTTCTCCCACGGAACCAACTAGCAGGAATTTGTTTGATAAATGCAGTTAAACTGCAAATGCATATTACGTTTTTTTCAAATGTTACTTAAAAACATCTACCTGAAAAGGAAGTTATGTTGCTGAAAGCTAAAACTCAGGTATTACTTGAGAAGCAATTAAACCTTTTTTTACTTGAGGAATTATTTTATGTTTCAGGTCAACATATCTCAGGCAGATATGCAGGCCATTGGAAATACTATCACTATGGTAACACAAGATGGCACCACTATCACAGTCCCTGCCCACGATGCTGTCATCTCTTCTGCAGGAACACATTCTGTAGCGATGGTTACTGCAGAAGGCACCGAAGGACAGCAGGTAAAGTATTACCCTATGTACGTGCATAGTGTTCCTTTGTGAGATGATACAAAGTAGGCACAAAAACCACCACAGTTCTGTCATTCACATAGATAAGTCTTATTGAAGCAGATTTCAACACCTGGTTGTCTCGTTCCCATCGGAAGACTATGATGTGTTCTATTGCTGCTATACAGCAAAATACTGCAGGGTGTTGTAGAAACAGTAATTGGACCAATTTGATAATTCATGTAGGTATACATGAAACAAGAGACAGCAATACTAAGCATTTCCCCCAGAGTTACACACTAAAGGAGTGGCAAAGCTAAAAATAGAATCCAGTGTGAACTGTAAGTTTATTGCTTAATATTATGGGATTGTAATCTATTTTGCAGAGAGGAAACATTTATAAGTATGTATTTGCAATTTTGCTTTAAGTATACAAGTATAATAGCTAATTTTTTTAGTATAAATATAGAATCATAGAATAGTTTGAGTTGGAAGGGACCTTTAAAGGTCACCTAATCCAACTCCCCTGCATTGAACAGGGACACCTACAGCTAGATCAGGTTGCTTAGAACTCCATCCAGCCTGACCTTGAGTGTCTCCAGGGACGGAGCACCCACCACCTCTCTGGGCAACCTGTTCCAGTGCTTCACTACAGTTATTGTAAAAAAACCTTTTTCCTTATATCCAGTCTAATTCTCTCCTTTTTTAGTTTGAAACCATTTCCCCTTGTCCTATTGCCACAGACCCTGCTAACGAGTCTGTCCCTTTCTTTCTTGTAGCCCCCCTTTAAATACTGAAAGGCTGCTGTCAGGTCTTCCCAGAGCCTTCTCTCCTGCAGGCTGAACAGCCCCAAAATATAGTCATACAGCTTTTAAGTTAAAATACATTCCACTGTTCTGAAAATGTGCCATGTGAAAATGAATGTATTTACTTTGCTGTATGAGTGTATATGTTCTCTGAATGTGTAAGTACTCACAGGCTTACAGACACGACCTTCTGTGCCATTCTGAAGGTGTTTATGTTTTCAGAGCAGATGACTTGAGAACAGATGGCTTTGATGAACACATTGATGGTGATCTTTCTTAAAAAATTATCTGTTCTGCAGGATGCTCATAAAGAATCACAGCTTTGAATTTAAGTCAACTGTTGTATAAGGTGAATAGTAGTAATCTGGAATCATCCAGTTGATTCTCTTTCTTTGGTCCTGAAGGTTGCTATTGTGGCTCAAGACTTAGCAGCATTTCATAGTGCCTCATCAGAAATGGGACATCAGCAACATGGGCACCATTTAGTGACTACAGAAACTAGGCCTGTTACATTGTTGGCTACATCCAATGGAACACAGATTGCAGTACAGGTAGGATGAAAAATGTTTTTTGGAGTGTTTCTTGTTTCTAGAGCTAGAAGCTCCTAGTAACATAACAAAACGAATCTACTAAGTTTGGCACCCTGAAAAAGTAGTCAGTAACCATATAATCTCCTATTTAAAATAATATATAGGTTTAGGAAGAGGGATAATAAGCACCTGGTTTTCCAAATCTACTTCTAGAACTTCCAAAAAAAGAGAGGTTGGGGGAGGGCCTAAGGCCAACTGAATCTTTCACAGGAAAATGATGTACATAGTATTTGGGAGTTGCCAGGTCTTCAGTGGAAAAGTGCATTCATTCATCCTTCAGCATTACATATTAAGCTGATCAGGAATGTCACATTATCAAAGTTAAATTGTTATGAACTTACCTATACAGATAAAATTAGTAAAAATGTTATTTGAACTCTGAAATGCTAATAGTGAAAAAGTGTAAACTGTCATGTAGAAAATAGTAATAGTAATTAGTAATAATCAGAAATTGTTCTCTTGTAGTTGCAACTACAAGATAATAATTTCCTCTCCACACTGCTGTAGAATTGAACAGTGTCCTCATGACTGGTTTTTCACATGGTCCGAATTCTGCAATAGGTGTATATTAGATATATTAGATATATTGTTAAAAAGAGCTTATTTTCTGCAGAAGAATTAAGAAAACTGGAAGTGTTTTAATTTACCAGAGCTAAAATACAGTTCAATGGCTACCATGAATTTTGAAAGCCTTATTTTAGCTTTGTTATGTCTGCCAAGTTAAATTATCATCTCCTTTGCATGTCATGAAATGTGTTTACCATGCAGCAATTCTTTGAAGAAAACAAATTTGGTAGATGCATACAATCTCAGTTTAATCTCCTGAGTAGATAGCTGCTATTACATGTGACCCAGACGAGGTGTGACAGTACTGATGACACTTACTTGTGCTAAGTATTGATCGGTATCTTCAATTTTGGTTTCATCTTAGAAATTTGTAATGAAAAATTAATCTGTGTAAAATGTTATATTTATGTTTAAATGCATTTGTTTCAGCTTGGAGAACAACAGTCTCTGGAAGAAGCCATTAGAATAGCCTCCAGAATACAACAGGGTGAAACACCAGGGATTGATGATTAACTTCTAAAACTGCTACCAGAACAATAGAGTGAAAGGTATTTTATTTTCAATCAACAAAGGTCCATGCCAGCAGCAATCCGTAAAAACTTTGAAGTTTCCTGCTCACTGATACTGTATACACATTTTATGCAAGAGCAAAGAACGTTTTCTAAGTTTTGTGTACATAACCCTTGGAATGGACTGACATCATCTACTTCCAACCGTTGTATATTCAGGAATATGGAATTAGGATTCTATAGTAAATGTCCTTGTTATCCTTTCATCAGATTCCAGATTGGTCTACAAGCAAGTAAAAAAACGAAATAGAAGTATTGGAGTTAATTTTTAATGTCATGCACAAATAATGAAGGCATTACTGAAGATTTGAAATGTTTAAAAGACTATAACAAAATCATAATTTCAGGAACCCTTACAAGTTATAAAGAAGACAAAGCCTTTTAAATTGCTTTCCAGAAGTGGAAAAGTCATGAATTTTGAGCCTACTGTAAATCTTCGTATTTTGATTTGTTTCATACAGATTTGAATACTCTTTAGATTATCTACCCTGTCTCATTCATTGTAAATACAGAATGTTAATGCTGGAAGTGCTAATTGTATTATCTTTAAATTGGATTATGTACAAAGGAGAAACTTTGGTTGTTCAATATTAAAAGAAGTAAATCTAATGATTTTGTTTCTTTACGTATTTTACTTAAGATGTTACTCTGAAGTTATTATGCAATAAAATATAACAGGATTGTATTGTCTAGATAGGATGATATTGTTGTGTGACATACTGTTTTACTTTTTAATGAGACAAGCTAAATTATTTATTTACAACCTTGTATAATTTTTTCCTGTTTATTTATCATAAATTTTAATTCTTGACTTATTCATTTTGACCATGATCCACTAAATTATATTAAGCAATTAGTGTTAATAGGTATTTTAAGCCTTCTAAAGCACTACAAAAATTATTAAAAAACGTCATTAGTCAACTGATTTTGACTGAAAAGTAAAATAGCAGTTTTCAAGAGGAGCGTTTTCAAATGGTGCATTTGGGGCATAAGTACATGTACTAATAGTCTATTTTCAACAGTTCTGAGTGCCTGCAGCTATCATTCACTACCTAGGATATGCTGATAATCAGAGCTTTTGAAAATCGGGACACAAGTTACTGGAAAAAGCAGGATTAATTAAAGATGATGTAAGTACAATGCTCCACCTATCATTCTATAAAGGAAAGAAAATTCACTGTAGATAAGTCTAACATGTACTGTAAAGTGTTACTTAAAACTTTTTATACAGAAAAATGTCGTTACTCATCTTATTAGTAAGCTTGTTAAGCAAGTTAAACTTTCTTGGCTTCCTGTAAGATTCAGTGCTTACTTTAGATGAGTGTCGAGAGCACTTCTGAAACTGAAGCCTCACCTTTATCCTTCTCAAGGGAAGGATTAAACACCTTGAAGATGAAACATTAATTAAGTAGCCATTATATACGTATTGTGAGGTGCACGTCTTACATTAAAAAAAGAAGTTAATAACTATGTACTTTGAGGTATTTGATCTCAAAAAGGCCAAGTTCAAATACAATGAAGCTAATGTATTGTAAATTACTATAGCTATATGGGTTGCAGCTTTTTATGCCTTTCATACAGATGGCCAACTGAAAAATGCAGTGAAAGAACCCAGTACTGTGGGATAAATAAGGCCAAAAAAGACTATTTTCTGGAGCTGTTACAAAGTAGAACTTTAAAACATTGAGGTTGTCTGCAACCTTTGTATAGGATTGAGGCTGTTTATTTACTTAGGTGCCAGCTTTCCTGAAATTTTAACTAATTTTTGATATCCCATGGAGACAAACTGTACTATGCAAAGAGAATTAATTACCTGTCAACTAGATCAGTTTCTTAGTTTTTACAACCTTTTAGAAATTAAATATGTATCATTTGACATGAACGTTCAAGTTTATTTCTTAAATTTCATTGCTAATAGTTTTTGGAAACAGTGGCTGGAAGTGACTTAGCAAAGAAATAACTTCTCATTTCCCAGGACATTTTCTGACCACTGTGCAAATGTGAGTATCAATTCCCCTTTCATACTGGTTAGTTTGCTGCAAGGTGTTGAAAACTAGCTTGGTAAGGAAAAGCTGCAAAATATTTTAAGTGATTTATCTTACCATTTGTTCTTGCAAAACTCCCAAGTCAAAGGTTGTGCTTCCCCCATAGCTACGTCTATAAAGGAAAACATACTTAATTACTGAATAAACAAGACAGACTGCTCAGTGTTTGAAGAGAAGCAAAGATGATTGTATGTATCTTCACTGCAAGGCCTTGTATTTATGACAGACTTGTTTTCAGAGCAGAGAGTCCTCTGTCATTTTCTGCCCTGTTTCCCTCCTGACAGGAGTGGAAGGAATCATCTTGTGAGCAAGTAGTGCCATTGGAAGGTTCTGTAGAGATTACACAGGATGAAATTGGGTCAGACAGGAATATCGGTGAAAAGAATTTCAGGAGGAGGAAGCAAAGAATATGCCAAAAAGCACTGTGTGTTTGGCAGTAGAAATCTCTTAGATTTCTCCACAGATTTTATTCCTCTTCTTGAATGTTCTGTTTCAAAAGGAATGCTCTGGCATACTGGAAAGAGAGTCTAAAAGAGGGATCCTGTGAAGTAGACCAATCTGATGTATCCCTTCCTCTTAGAAATTGGCACCCAGGTTGCCAGCATTCCCAGTCACAGTTTTTCTTTCAGACTTGAATTCCAGCCCTACATCAGCTTCTCCCTTAAAGGAATAAAACTGAGCCATCTCTAGACTTGGCACTGGGTGATTTGCTTTTCTTTACAGTAGTTTAGTGCCTCTCCAGATAGTAAAAACAGGGAGGCAATTATTAGCTGTGCTCAGGGCTGATGACCTTTTGTGCTAGAGGCACTATGCATAACAATGGGATGGTTTTTACCCTAAAGAGCTTAATGCCAAAGCACACATGAATAGGCTGAAGCTGGAAGACTGTGTTTTTATAAGAGTAAATCCCGAAGCCTGACAACAAAATTGTAAAAAGCCATAATCCCTGATGGTGTAAGTAATCTCACCAGGCAATCAGCTGACTGATACCAGAGATATTCAGGCACAGTATGGGGGGAAAAAAAGGACATGTGATGTCGGCTTGTCACACAACAGGAGGAGAAAGCTAATAGTCCAGATAAAATGTCTGAGCTTGGAGGGCAGCTCTTCCTTTACTGTAGTTCCTTACCTTCATTAAAATGTGGGGAGTAATTTGTTTGACTGGATGCTCTGGCTTCCCTGGCAATCATGCTGTACTAGAACACTGAAAAATCGCTGTATGCTGTGTACTTCTCAGGAGGCAGAGCTAGGGAGCCTCGCTCAGTTAAATCAGTTTTTAACCACCGGGAAAAGATGGTATAGAGTAAGGATGTGAAGAAGACTGTTTCTGAATCTAGCAATTTAAGTGCTATATCTGTTAAACTGTCTGTATACCTGAGGTTGACCTGAGGTCCTATTTAACGAAAATGCAGAAGTGCCCTTTAATGAACCCATTCCTGTCACTTAGTTTGTCTTTGAATGGTAATAATTAAAAGTTCTGTACAGGTTTCTGTACAGTTTTCAAACATAGCACAGATGAAGGTAAGAGTAGTGTGGGCAGGAAAATGATGTTCTAAAGCAGCAAGCTCTTGATTTCTAGAAGACTGGAAGACTAGGAGTGAAGGGTAACGTGTTCGGTTCAGCTATTACTTTGCAGCTGTTTGAAACGTCAGAAATATTAATTGTCTTTATCATTTCTTTCTTGAAAAATATTGGAATGAATATGTGCCTTGTCTTTGCAGATGCATAAATTCAGACTCCAGCTCGTTGTTGATAATAATGTGTTCCTATTTTTGCAAAGCAATATGTATTTGAATACCAGATCTCCCAAAAGTAGTTTTTGCTCCATTGATAAAAAGCCTTCTGAAGTTTGGACTCATATGACAAGAGACCAAAAGCCAGTCTTGGTTCTTGTGTCCTAAACAGTAAACTGTACTATGAAGTCATATAAGCCAGCATTTTTTCTTGTGTTCTATATTTTAAAATGTAGCGTAGGTGTTTTTAGCAGTTTTGATGTTCCTTTGATGTTATTTTGCCAGCAAAGTTCACTTGAACAAAGGAAAATCTGACAGTGCAATTAGACTATCACCTTTAATAGTAAATGGCTGGCACCTAACCCCATCCGTAATGTGATACCAGACTTGTCAACTGAGGGGCTATATTCAAAGCAGACTTTAATTATCCCAATAAACATACTAGCTTGTATCAACAAGGAAGCATTTTTTCCTACATAGACTATTTGTTTTTCTCTAATGGAAATTCTTAAATACCATCCAGCTCAGGTTTTGAAGAACTAAGAAATTCTATTTGGGTTAATTTTGTTCTGTTTAAATTATTGGAAGCATTTTACTGAAAAGAATGACAAAACATTTATACTTAGTGAGCACAAATGATTGTGTGGAATTTTTTCTACAACAAAAAAGTGTCTTACAGTCTTACAGCTACAGTCAAAATCCCAGCATTTTACCCTTTTCTTTGTTTGATTACCTCACCAGCCTTCATGCTGACTGACTGCTGTGTTTTATGTACTTATCTAGGGAGTTTCTGATTCACTATCGTGTTGATTCTGTAGTGTTTGGCTAAGGGGCTTCTTCCTGATGCCAGGCAGGTCTGGTGACGTAACAGAAACTGCCACGGGGCTGAAGAAAGCTCCTGGACAAAAAGCATGTTCCACAGGTACATCTCCAGTGGGCTGTTTGCTTTGATGTAGAGCTCATTCAAATTTAATATAAGTTATGACAACTCTGAAAAATAAGCAAATACAGGAAGGAATTGTGGGACAGACAGGATAAGCTGCCTTTCGCTTTGTAAACAGGTACGCTGAGACTGGTACAATGAGGCAGTTTTTTCAATGTTCAAAGGTTCCTTAGAACAGTTTTAACAGAAAGAAGGTGGCTGAGTTTCTTGAAACTCTTAGTTTTTGCCTGCTTACCTGCATCTCTAAGAAATGCTTGCAAGACATTTTACATTAAATGATACGCATAGGAGATTATTAAAATAAATTGCAGTAAATTTGAAAAAAGGCAGAGTACTTTTATAGCTTTGCATGTTTGCCGAAGGAGAAAACAAAAAGGTTAGCAATGCTGGTAAATTAGTAGTGACTGTTTATCTGCGTTAGACATTTTGAGGCTTTTAGTCGCAGATACGAAATATTCTGATCACTTTCGCACAAGAAAGGGGCATTTTCATTGTACTTGTTTTCAGTCATGGCAATCATCTCTCTTCAAACTACAGGAGTGTACAGCACTCTCTTCAACTTTCAGGATGTTTTGAAGGAAATTTCTAATCTGAATACAACTCAGGATTGGATTCTTAAGCTATTTTCTTTGTAACTGGAGACAGAAATGCAGGCGGGAAGGGAGTCGTTAAATACTGTTGAAGAGTGTATGCTTTCACAGTTATAGAGAAATACTGAGGAATTGTGCCTGACTGCTTGGCAAAATCTCTGCTTTTTTAAGTAAATTGTACATTATAACCTCTTTCAGAGTATCTTCAGATCTTCCCTTGAATTCCCATGTTTTGGGCTCAGAAGTTCTTTTATAGGAGTTATTTTGTAGGAGGCAGTCAAATTCGCCTTTCTACTGTCCATCCCAATCTCTTACTCTTGTGTTCACCCAGGAAGTGTAAATAAAATCCTTGAGAAGTGCTCTACCTGCATGCAGATTACAGGCTAAAAAGAGCAAAAGGACTGGCAGCATCAACTACAGGCTGCTGTAGTGCTTCTGATTTTCATAGAAGCAACCTGACCTTCCTCTTCTTTGGCTTTTTCACTTTGTTCATCCTTCCCATAAGATATGAACTTGTTTCAAGACTAGGCTGGCTGCTCTGCAATGGGTTTCATCCAACTTTTGGCAGAACTCTTCCAAGTTGATCACTGTGGTTTTGGGGGACTGCAGATGAACTTGTAAGTGCAGGAAATCCTGACAAGTAGGCAGTGTACTCCATTCTATGGCTGTTTCCTCTGACAGCTAGACAAATTGGCCATTGTTTCATTTCTTTCCCATTCGTCATTATTTGGGTTCTCCTACCCATAAAAGAGAGAACTGTTTCCCCCTGAGCTTGAAAACTCCTAGTTAAAAGCTGCTGTTTGTCAAATGAGCATGTGCTGCCCCAGATAAGTATTTCTGGTAGCAAAATCTTCGGTGCACTGGACTGATAAACTTATTTTTTAATTTAAAAGCAGGTAGTTAAAAAAAAAAAGGCAAATATATTCTGAAAACACTCAAATTCTGAAGTATTGCACTATTCCTAGGTAAGCGCTGCATGGACATCAGGGTTACATACATCTCTTCACAGGATCAGGTTTTTATTTAGCATGATCTAGAGAAGCTCAAAGGTACAACTTAATGAGCTTCAGAATTTGGGGTGAATTAGGCTCCAAGAGTACAGCGCAATGGAATCCTATTCAGCTCTTCCTCACTCACCTCTCTTCTTCCTGTGACAGTCTCTTCTGCTCTCTAAGGAAACAGGCTCTGTAGTGCTTTTTATTTAGGCTGTTTATAGGCCTGCTAGTGCTAGTCATAGTTCTTGTTGTGGAGAGCAGGATAGCCAAGTTACCACACTCATGCTTGGGGAAAATCATTTTCTCTTCAGTACAACTGTTTATAGTCCCATTGAGCTACAACAAAAGTACAGCTCTTGCAGACTCAGGATGGCACATAGGTAGAACCTACAAATATGTGGTCTTTATATAGCAACTACACATTTTGTTATAGTTGCACATTTATTCAGTACTTCCTTTTCTTATTTGCTGTCAGTTTGGAAATAAACTTTAAACAGTTGGACGTCTGCTGGTTATTTCTTTCACCACTTCTTTTTTCCTCTTGCATTCTTCTGTCTTCATATTCTTCAGAACTATTTCCTCCTCTGCACAAGCTCCACATTGTTCCACTTGATTTTGTCCTATTTAAGCTGTTGCAGTGCTCAGCAGTTCAGTAGTCACTGGTACAATGGGGCTTCTTAAGTTCCATTTGCCACTTACCCTCATTAAATAGCTGCATCTGTAGGCTCCAGAAAGCAATGCAGCAACGCTTATATTTAGGTTGAGTCTGGGAAGGAAACTGCAGCTTTGACATTTCTAGGGAGGGAAGC
>WBMW01002824.1:874-50425 GCA_013396635.1 Penelope pileata | reverse complement strand
CCGGCTGCGGGGCGGCGGCCCCGGCCTGGCCCCGCCCGGCTGCCCCGGCACGCCGCCGCACCGCACCTTCCGCAAGCTGCGCCTCTTCGACACGCCGCACACCCCCAAGGTGAGCGGGCGGGCGGGCCCGGCGCGAAGGGGTCCGCCCCCCCCGTCCGGCGGTTGGAACGGGGCCGGGGGGAGCGGGCGTTGGGCTGCCCGGGCGCGGCCGTTACCGTTATGTAACGCGCGGGGCTCGCGGCCCTCCCTCAGGGCGCGGCGGGGCCGTCCCCTCCGCTTTGTCCGCTCCGCGGCCCGGGCGCTGCTCCGGGCTTAGGGCGAAGCTTTTACCGTGCGGACGTGTGGAAACTTAATCGGGGAAGAGCGCGGTGCGGTGCGTGCCGCGCCAGAAGTGGAGCTGGGAACGCCGGGGTGTATAAAGGCAGCGCAGCGATACTGGCGTGTGGTGGGAGGGAATCTCGCCTCCGTCGCTGCTTTTCGTGTAACCCCTCGTGCAAGGAGGACAGCCCTCTTCGCTTTTTTTCTTCTTAATTTGGTGTGAGTCGTTCTGTTTTTTGTTCTTCTGGCCCGCTCTCACCTCAGACGAGGTTTCGCTGGCAGCCCCGAGCCCTGTTTGGATAGAGGGGGGAGGTGAGCTCGCGGCGGGTGCGGAGCGAGCACCCGAGGGAAGCCAGAGCCGTGTGTGCTGCGGCACTGGAGAGCAGCATCCCCGGGCTGCGTAGTTCAGTGGGCACCCGAATTTGGGTGCCCGAATTCCTTTGGAATCTGGAAAAATCGGTTGTGTTGTCTGGTGGAAATACAGAACCGTGCTGAGACTCCTTCTTCATCGAGCCGGGGTTTGGAGGACACAGCTGGAACGCTCTCAGTGCAACCTTCCCTCTGGTGCTTTAGGCTCGAGATATGTCTGCTCTTTGTCGGAGGAGATGTTGCTGGGACCCGGCGGCACCTCTGCCCGTGGTCCCCTCTGTCAGCGGTTAGCACCCTCTGCGGGGTGGGGGGCGGGCTGCTGCCTCTGGCCGGGACGTACCCGGGCTTGTGCCGGAGCCTGCTTGGCCTGAGGGGCTGCTGCCCAAAACATCCACTATGGGTATTGCCCTCCCAGTGCAACAGTTTTGTGTGCGACATTGTTCCACTGTTACTGCATCTGTGCGTCTTCCTCCTGAGCACACACCGAAGGGCTGTCAGGCATCAGCGTTAAGTCTGTGATTTGGTGGTGTTTTGGCGTGTGTGTGTTTGTTTGTTTTAAGCTCGCCATCTAAAGTTGCGGTCACCAGAGATGTTTTCAATGTTTAGTCTAACTTCCATATCTTCATATAAAAATTATGGTAGCACAGCACAGAACGGTCCATGAGTTTCATCGGTGTTGTTTCCCAGGTACAGAACAGTCTCAGGGGAAGGTGAGGTGATGGCTTAGTTGAGGGCAGAAAAACACTGCTCTCATCGTCACTCCGGTCTGTTCAAAATTATTCCAGCGCTCAGTGTTTTCTCTAGCTGTTTTTGGCACTGTTTAAACAACTCATATTTACTTTGATTAGAGAATATTGCAATAATGTTTTTCAGAGACGGTGTCACTATTTGTGTCTAAAGCAATATTAATCCTATAAATGTCTTTTTTATTTTTTTAAATACAGAGTTTGCTTTCTAAAGCACAAGGGCTGGGCTCCAGCTCGGTCAAACTTCGAGGGGGCTCTCTGTTCATGAACGTTGGGAAATCTGAGAGGCAAGATTGTGATATTAGACAAACACCTCATGTGAACATTAATCCCTTCACTCCCGATTCCATGTTCCTTCACAACTCTGAAGGACAGTGTCGAAGGAGGAAGAGAACACACTGGAACGAGTGAGTAATATGTATCTATCTTTGTAAAGTTTATCATTAGAACTACTTTTGGTTGCAAAAGTTCTGTTACAAATTGCTTCTGTGAAAATTTTTGCTTGCAAATTTGTTAGCCATGCAAAATAGAGCTCTTGAGTTACTCACTTTGAGATGCACGATATTAAGAGAGAACCATTTAGCACTAGATCTTCTGATTAATATGTGATGGAGAAGATCAAACTGTGTGCTACGGTGTTTGTACCTTACTGAATGAACTGCACATGCAGCCATTTCTTGAGCATGAAACATGAAGAAATTAAAAAAATGTTTGAGTTTTTTACAATTTTATGATGTTCATTTTCTGCTTATAAATGTCTAATGTCCAGCTGGACTAAATCTAGGTAGAATAGGGAGAAACGGATCTCAAAAAAAATCAATAGCTGCTAGACTTCAGTTTGAAATAAAGCCATATTAATTCTGCAAAAGTAACTAGTGTGCATTTCAGCTCTTGTGGAGAGGACATGGAAGCAAGTGATGGAGAGCCTGAAGATGAAACCATCCGACCTGCCAAGGTAATTAATGTTTAGGACTTGGTGTGAAGTTTGGCAGTTTGTGCGCCTATGCATCCAAGTATTTTTCTTCCTAATCTTTGCAGAGGATCACAATAACAGAAAGTAATATGAAGTCACGGTACGCAACCGAATTTCATGAGTTGGAGAAGATTGGATCCGGTGAATTTGGTTCTGTGTTTAAATGTGTGAAGAGGCTCGATGGCTGTATTTATGCCATAAAACGATCCAAGAAGCCCTTAGCTGGCTCAGTGGATGAGTGAGTATTTCCTACTCTTAAAAGCCACCTTTTGGTGTTTTATCCTTCCATGTCTCTTTGCACCAGTGTCTAGAGAAGGCATTTAAGACAAAAATAATAAATATGCATAAATGTAAAACAGTAGGATACAATTTTGAAGTAGTTCACTTTTTTTTCTGAATGCTGTGCAAAGTGAGGAAATGGAGGAGGAAAGGTTACTTGACTCCAACAGACTTGTCCAACTATTCTGAGTGGAATCAGATCGTTCTCATCTGGAAAGTAGAAGTAATGCTTACTTGCCTTAGTAATGGTAGGAGGTACCATACGAATAAACTGTGCCGCAGTGATCTTTGGAGTTATAAAAGGAAAGCAATGTTCCCAAACAAGTTGTAATCCTTGTCAAGTTTGAGTGACATGCAGATTGTCAGGTGTTTTTTGAATGAGCCTGGTGTTCCTGACTTTTTTCCTCTGTTCTGAAGGTTATATTACAAAACTCCATGGCTTTGTGCTGCTCAAAATTGCACACCAAGCTCATACGAGGGAGGTTAAGAGCATTCAGTCATACTCGTGGCCCAAAAATATATTTATAATCCTATCTTATGATTATAACAAGTTTTTTCCTAAAACTTCAATAATGTTTCTGAAAGCTTGCTGCTGAGAGTGGTTGCAAAGTAAGTAATGCCAGTGGCAGCTTCCTTGAGAATCATCTGCTGCAAAGCCTGTTTTTTAATGATCCTTATAGTTAGTCTTTTAATACAAAATAAATGGCTCTGTCTGTTTGTTCCTAAATACAAATCCGACATAAGGTGCTACAGAACTGAACATGAAAATTGTACTTAAAGACCTGAGCTAGCAAAAGGACATGATGTTATAGTGTTTATATCAAGCTGAAATTGAACTAATTTGACTTTGTAACATTCCTGTGTGCTGTCATTTTTTGTGACTGTAACAGGCAAAATGCTTTAAGAGAAGTTTATGCGCATGCAGTTCTGGGGCAACATTCTCACGTAGTAAGATACTACTCTGCATGGGCAGAAGACGACCATATGCTTATACAGAACGAGTATTGCAATGGTAAGTACCGACGATGGACTGTTCTGGACTTGTCTGATTTTTGAAGATACACAGCTATCCCTACACAGCACTAGTACTGAGTAGGAATTGATTGCCTTACACATAGCTTGCACTATCGTTGTCTCAGATGTGTCTCTACATGTTCCTTTCTGTTGGAAAAAAAATAAGACACATGAAGCAATGATTACAGAATTATAGACAAAGACCTAAGCATTCAAGAATATTGGAACTTCACTGAGGCATTTGTGAGCAGAAAAGTTGTTTATTCTTTTGGATAATATCTCAAGCTGGAGTAGAGAGAAAAGGTTTTCCCTTGAAGATGAAAGGATTGCTGTGGTTGATACTCTGCCAGAAATTTGGAAGGAGGAGAGAGACCTTTTCCTTTGTTTTGGTATTCTGTTAATTCGCATGGCAACTGCAGCAGACTTTACATGAGAAAAATAATAATATGTTACATGGCTATAAAAGAAGGATACAGCACTTGATACACAGGAAGTGTAAAATTAGCAAGTTCTTGGGGGTACATTCACTACTAATTCTGAAAGTCAGCTGTACTTAACTTTTGGAAGGTAGTTGTCATTAACTTATCAATTGTTTGATGTAAAAAAATAATTGTTTTCTTTAATCTTCTTTTAGGTGGCAGTTTAGCCGATGCCATAAGTGAAAATTACAGGAATATGCGTTATTTTACTGAACCAGAGCTGAAGGACCTTCTGCTTCAGGTGGCTCGAGGCTTGAAGTACATTCATTCGATGTCACTGGTACACATGGATATCAAACCTAGTAAGTGTAAACGGCTTTAATCTACTGACAGCTTCCTCAGTTAACTTAATCTGCTGTAGACAAATGAGCAGTTAGCCGCACCTTATTAACTGTAAATTGTTCATCGAAGTTTTAAGTAGCAGTACAAAGACGTCAGTTATAAAAATTGGCTAGCAAACTTGAACTGTTGATGAGTGTATCTTGGATCTTTTTTGTGTAATTGATTCTTTCTTGCATAACATTTGGCTTTCCTCCCAGCAGAGGGACACAGAGTGAGAGTATTTATGTGCTCTAATTTCTTGCTCTAGGAATTGGGCATGCAACTGAAACTTGTGTGGCTAAAACAAACCGGTGAAACCAGTATAAGTAAAAATTAGACACAAACACTTCTTTTAGCAATTGTGCTCTTTTCTAGGTAACATTTTCATATCCAGGACATCGGTGCCAAGTACAGCTTCAGAAGAAGGTGATGATGATGAGTGGTCATCTGATAGAGTCATATTTAAAATAGGTAAGAAGCAGCACACTTGTGCTTACGAGTTGCATCATCTGTGTCTTCTGAGAAATAACTTTACGTTTTTGCAGGTGACCTTGGTCATGTAACTCGAGTATCCAGTCCACAAGTGGAAGAAGGTGATAGCCGTTTTCTTGCAAATGAAGTCCTACAGGAGGTAGCTATCCTACTTGTGAAAAATACTCGTGTTAGGTCTGCATGCTGTTTTTGTTAGAGTAACGATTTGTTGTCTGTCACCTCCTTGCTGAAGGAGAAACTTTCTAAATGGTATCTCCCTGAACGCTGGTGGGAATGTAGTAATGTGGACGTGTTCAATGTTGAATAGTCAAGCTGTCTGTTAGATTTTTTTATACTGGGTACTGTCTTTAGTAAACTTATTTTTCTTTATTTTTACAGAACTACACTCATTTGCCAAAAGCAGATATTTTTGCTCTTGCTCTGACTGTTGTCTGCGCTGCTGGGGCTGAACCACTTCCAACTAATGGTGACCAATGGCATGAAATTCGGCAAGGGAAACTACCAAGAATACCGCAAGTGCTTTCCCAAGAACTACTAGATTTACTGAAAGTAAGAATTCCAATGGCTCACCGATTTGTGTAATTTACTGTATTGCTGGCCTTAACTAGAATGACTATTTTCTTTTTTCCAAGGTTATGATTAATCCTGACCCAGAGAAAAGGCCTTCAGCTGTGGCACTAGTCAAACATTCAGTGCTGCTCTCCGCTGCAAAGAAGAGCGCAGAGCAGCTGCGGATAGAACTGAATGCTGAAAAATTCAAAAATTCACTCTTGCAGAAGTAAGTAGTTCCCTGGGGTCCTTAAATATAACTTAGTTCCTTAGAGTTTTTCATGAGATTGAATGATTGACTGCCGAAAGAATAATTTAACAGTTTGTGCAAGTATGCAAGGACAGGTTTGCTTAGGTAACTTGCTTGCTGGTATAAAGACAAAATTATTTATGTATTTATTCATTTTAAACTGTATAAACAAGAAAGTTGGCTCAACTAATATTTAGTGAAGGCTCCTGGCCTTGTGACTTATATCTACCTGCAGTTCACTCCTTACAAATATAACTGTAAAGCTAAGAATGATTTTTAATATGTACTTATCCACAGCACTATTTAGTGGTATAGTGTTCGATGAAGTAGCTCAAGTAGGGTTTTTGTTTTCTTAACGTGCCTGCCTTTGTCCCTTTTAAGATACAACTTGTTTATATAAGCTCTCAGT
Source organism: Penelope pileata (assembly GCA_013396635.1). Taxonomy (NCBI): domain Eukaryota; kingdom Metazoa; phylum Chordata; class Aves; order Galliformes; family Cracidae; genus Penelope; species Penelope pileata. Next base: position 44,226 of record WBMW01002824.1, on the reverse strand, counting down.
GGAAAAAGTCCTTTTAAGGAAACTCAGCTTTTCTACTGTGTACTTCAGTGGGAGGAAGAATTCAAGATTAGAAGTTTAGGGAAGAATGGATGTATATTGTAAAACTTAATTTCCTAGTAATGGTATGGCGGGTGGGTATGCATACGCGTGTGCATGTATGACTGACCTCCAGTCTTTAAGGAAGTTGATTTAGAAAAAAAAAGATGGTATTCTTTCAGTAAACTGGCATTGTGCTTATGTGGAGAGGGTTAGGTGGGATAGTGGGATACTGGTGTGAATAATACTTCAGCTTACGCAAATGGGACTAGCCGATTAAACTAAAACATGCAACTTAAAACTAAACACGTCTATACTTATAAGTAATAAGTTTGTAAAATTTGCTTTTGCTTCTGCGGTGAGGTGTAAAATGACATTACAAATGCTACTTGTGGATAGAAAATTCTGGGAGGGATAGTTTGGGATAAAAAAGGGTATAGGAAGGAATCCTCACATTTCACTCTGTGGGCACTTAAGTAAAGGAGAGAAGGGTTGTAGAGGAGAATACCTTGATAAGGATCACTTTGCTCTTTAGTCAGACTATTTCATAGTCTTATTTTGAGTTTTATTTAACTTCATCCTTGGACTGAGTATTGGTAATTCTCTGAAACAGGAGACTTGACAGAATGTTACGTGGTGCAGTGGTCTGTGCCGCCTTCAGTGGCTCAGCCTTGCAGTTTGGGATCAAATTTTTGTTAAGCAAACAAGATTTACATGCTGGTATCCTTTTGACGTGGTATGCAAAAGGAAAAGAATGCTTCCTGAGTTGTCTGTTGCTAGTTATGCTCATCTAAGAACATGTCTGCTTGCCTGAGTCTTCCAGCAAAGTTTCAGTTGTGGCTGAACGCTTCATTTGAGGGAGCCTCAGTAGTCAGCTCTTCAGTGGCTCATAGGCAGTAAAAGCAGCACATTCTGTTAATTGACGCATAAGACATAGTGAAATAACTTCTGTTGGTACAGGTCAGTGGTCAATACTGTAGGTAACCTCACTTCTTTGAATCATAAAACAATAACTCCCCCCCCCCAACTCAGTTATTGTTGATGACAAACTGTGTTGAAATTAGTATTATGTAAGGTTAGAGAAACTAGTGAGCTATGTTGTATACACCCTTCCAGTGACAGCAGATATTTTGACTGTGTTCAAAATAAAAGCAGAAGCCAGTGGGGAGCTATTAAAGATTTTCATCTTAAAGCTGTTGAGCTGTTTGTAAAAGACTATATTTCAGAATTTGACCAAGTAATGTGAATTTCTCATGTCCTTCCCTCATTTTTCAAAAGAAAAGACATCTAGGCAAACAATGAATGTCAGTTCTTTCCTGTGGGTTGTAAACAGGTGGATGCGAATGATACTTGTTTTGGTATGACTTGAATCTTAAGTTCTGAACTGCTGTTAATTCCTCTGAACCACTTGCTGTGATGTGCATGGAGTCCCCACTGGTACGTTGCTTAAGTGCGGCTTCCAATGTCTTGCAGAGAGCTGAAGAAGGCACAAATGGCAAAAGCTGCAGCTGAGGAGCGAGCACTGTTCACTGACAGAATGACAACTAGATCTACGACACAAAATAGACCATCTCGCCTCATTGGCAAGAAAATGAACCGCTCAGTTAGTCTTACTATCTACTGAACTCTGAAGTCTGAAAGAGCTGCTGAGGATGGCTATAGCATCTCTGCTGGACTGAAACCTAAGGAGTTGAGGGGAACATTCAATTCCTGGTTTCTCGTCCTGTCTCTGATCAGTGTCGCTAGTTCTACAGGAATTGCTTCTGGGTTTTTAATTTCCACGATATGGCTGATGAGCTGTATTAGCCATTCGAGATAATGGACTCGGTTACTGTCTGTAGAGGATACTGGATGTTAGTCCATAAACGTTTCAGTTACACTGTTAGATGTTACATCGTCCCAGGGTTAACCACTATAGTGGTGTGCTGCTTTCTAGCGTTACAGCATTGTAGTAAGAAGTACTATCCCTAATGATCTTTGAGAAGGAGGGAAGGGGACTTGCTGTGTTACTGATTTTGGAGCAGAGGGGAATAAATTTGGAGAGACAGGCTTTAAGGCCACCTACACTCGATGTACCTGGTGCCAGGTAAACTTTTATTGTGAATTTTATTTGTATATTCAACTGGGAGCACTTTGTAGGCATTGCATAAACCACAGCTTAGAAACCTGTGGAATTAAGTGCCATGTGGAACTGCTGCTATTTTAGTGTTTTGTCCTCGCTGTAAACTGTAGCATTAAAACAATCATTCTTATGTTAATAGGCTTCTTGTTGAAACAATTACGTGAAACAAATCGAAGCTGCGTTTTAGTGAAGGCAGCATTTTTCTCTTGAAGCTAGTGCATTGTGAAATAATGCACCAATTTAATATTTGGACTCTGTATTAGTGTAGTGCAATTGTTAATGTCTTGGCTATTGATGTTTTGTAATTCTTTCAAATAAGGTTCTCTAAATGTTCTCTTCAGTTTTTCATTCTTGAGGCTCTTGTATATTTTTCTTCTGTTGAAGTACTTGTAAATAATTAGTGTAAGTGTTCAGGTTGTTCTGTTCATTGTTTATGTACATAAGTTGGATTGTGCATATAGTATGTTATACTACAAATGCAGTCTGGAATGCCAACAGACAAAGTTGAACTATTCAGCTTTAAGTTCCAAAATGAACAGAATGTGGCTATCAAAACTTGTACTGATGTTGGATTTAAGTTGACAGTGTTGCTAAAAAAAAAAAAAAATACAACTGTTCTAATTACTGGCTTATCTCTTTATGAATTTTAGTTGAAACAATGTTTCCCATTTGTGCTCTGTTTTTCTTACTAGTGTTGAATATTAAAGTTAAAAGCTGTGTTTAATAGTGTCCAACGCTTATTTAAACTTCATAGTTGTGGAAATAAAATGTTGATCAGGAATATGGCAAGTCCTGATTAGATTTGCTTCCTGATCCTGCCTAGTGCTTTGTGGTCCCTTCTCAGGAGAGTGGGGCTCACTGATGGTTATTTTGGGATGAAAGCAACACTGTCATTGCTAGTGTGTATGGACAGCAGTCTGTCTCTACAGCTTCAGGAACAGCACTGCAAGGTGGGAAGATTTGAAGATTGGAACTCAAGATTTGAATTGAAACTTAAGACTGTAGCTAGACTTGAACACTAGAAGGAAGACCTGCTGGTCCCGAGGTAAGGAGCGAAAACACATGAATTGCTGGGAATGGTAAGAGAACTGTTAATGCAGAAGCTTGGAAGGAAACTGGGAGAAACTGAATGGAATACAATAACGAAATTTCCTGTGGCAGGGATATAAAATATTCATACGTATGTAGTATACATTATATAAAGAGGAGAGCTTTGGTAAAAGTAATGAAGGTTTAATAGGCACCTATTTGGGAAGAATTTAGGCTGCTGTGTTGAAGAATTGAATGTCTCTTTGCAGAGATGGGTATAAGTTGAGTGGATCCTCAAAATGTAACTGAGTTAATCAGCAAATTGCAAAGTATTTTTAGGTGTAAGAGGTCTTTCAGAGCTATGTATATGACAGTGAAATTCAGAGGCTTGTTTTAGGTAACTATTCTCTGAATAAGCAGATCTTGTCAGTAAAAGCTGATAGACTGTAATTCCTTCAAGATTACTTGGTATGATGACTTGGTATGATTCAATATTCCGCTATGTTGAGATCTCTTAAAACATGCTTCTAAGCAGTAATGGAAGTCAGTTAGTAGAGATCAGCAAACTTAAGCTGTTCTTCCCATGTAGTGTAAATACGGTGGATCTACCTATGATAATCATCTGCTGTTACTTCACTCGTTTCTGGAGGCTTGTAACATCAGTGCGGGTTCTGCTGCACAAAGAAGTTGTACACAGTAGTTGTGGCTGCTTGTGGGTGCTGTATCTGCAATGTAAGGGATGCCCAACCTGAAACACAGAACTGAAGTGGCCTTAGATGCTTTAACTTTCTCCCATGTATGAAGGAGAATGCTTGCTTTAAAAGGAACTCCTGGGTGTTCTAGTAGTTTGCAGGAGCAGTAAGAATGGTGAAGTTTCATCTCCAATTTTAATAGGAACAATTTTCCTGAGGCAGGCCAGTGGTGAGGCTGAGAATCCTGGCCCCCGCAGTGGCCCATGGGAAGAGCTGGAGAATTTGTAAAATGTGTTAATTTCTTTGAATACTCACAGCATTGAGTGATATGTGGTTCAAATACTTGCTGAGTGAGAAGTGGTGTCTGTTTTACTGCCCTTGTAGGATTTCTTCTTTAATAGAAACCTCTAGACATCTGTCTGCTAGTCTTCTGCCTGAATCTGAATTCAGTGCCTGCAATCCATTTTCTAGTTATATGTTATTGCACAATGCTATCTGTCTAGTGTTGCTTAGTCTTGCCACGTCTCATGCCTGAAGAGTGGTGGTGTGGTGAACTGGATTTAAACAAAAAAATCCTCTGTGCACCCTACCAAAAGCTGGTCAGTGTGACCTTGTCTTCAATGTGTTTAGTAATCTCCAGCAACATATGCTAGACAAAATAGTCAACTGAAGTTTTGTCTAGTATGCGTTTGTGTGCTAGGATGACACTTCCCTCCGTATTAGAAATCTTTGTTTAGTTCTGCAGTAGTGATTGAGCGTTCTTGCCAACAGTAGCATAGGTAAGTGTTGACTTTATTCATCTCCTCCCCCTGCAGTTCTGCAGGCTTCAAAAAGACACCACGATTTCACTGTACATGTGATCTGATATACGACAAATAGACACATTTAATAATTCTCAGCGTTTGTGCTGCCTACCGATATCCATGCTATAGCTGTTTCTGAGGGCTTGAGTCTAAAGCAATGGTCAAAAGGAGTCAGATGTGTGGCTCTTAAGACCCTCTGTGAACCTTCTTTCGGTGAACTGTGGAAAGCATCTGAGAGTTTCTAGCTCCCCCAGTTGGAGGCTGCTGAGCTGACAGGTTCTTGTCTGAAGAAACTGTAGAGAGACAGCAGGAAGAAGCAGTGACTGGGCAGGACAGCACACAGGAGATTATGGTTCCGCTTCTGTTTAAACAATTGGAATTGGACGAGGATGCCGTCACCCCCAATGTAATGGGATTGAGGTAGGGGAAAGGGAGGTGCCTCAAGAAGATAATATTACTGTGCCTAATTAAACAGGAAGCAGTTCATTACTGTATAACATGTTGCTTGGAGACCTGGGCTTGTACAAACTGGGATTCTGAGTACTCTTGAAAGATGTGAAGAATCTGCTTCAAGGATCTTCCTTTCCTTAGTCACCTGACTCCCTTTCTAGTGTGCAGTGTCAATATTTAGCATGACATCTGAATAATGATGCTGATTGCTGATCTAAATGGGTTTCTGCTTGACACAATGTAACCGGCCTAATTCTAATAACGGTCCCTGAGACTACTTCCAGACTGGTGAGCTAATGGTCATAAAAGCTGCTGCAGTTAGTGAATTTCCATTCGTGCACAGCAGAAGATGCTGTGTGTAGATTCTGCCTTACCCTGATGGAGAGCATCTTGTTGATCTCTTGATTTGCAGACAGTAAAATGTGCCACTGATTAATATATTTTAGACAAGATGTCATGCAGGATAAGAATGGGAGGAAATGGGAGAAATACCTCTGAGAAATACCTCTGATTCCAATCCTTTTAGTTGTCTCTGGGTGATCTATCTCTGTAGCTTTTACCTCTTGTCTCTTTTTACTCTCAGCTGCTTAGGTGTTACGATGCTTAGGGTAGAATCACCTCATAAATTTGTTCCGTGCCTTAGCAAATGGGATTTTAATCTCCCGTTGGTCTTGAAGGCCCTGAGTTGATATTGATTGACTGGCTTTGACAGTAACCTCACTTAAATGGCTTTTCCATTAACCAGTTCCCCTCCTAAAGCATGGTATCAGATGCTTACTGCAGTACACACCCGGGATTTAATTTCCTCTTCCTTCTTGCAGGTAAGGTAGCTGTGGTATTCTGTTTTACAGTGAGTTCTGTATCTTGAATACCTTATCAACTACAAATGTAGAGTAAGATGTGTGTTACCAGGGAGGAACTGAAGAAAGATAACTCAGTGCTCTGTGTTTTACTTCTTTGTTACGTTTCTTCAGTCAAGTTTGTCTGGCAAAGCATGTGTATAAATAGCTGAAAGCTGTATCAAAGTGAGTGTACTTTGCTGGAATCTCTTTAAAGATGGTTCTAGAAGTCTTAGAAGTGAATGTCTGATTAACATTTTTTAGAAGGAGAAACTAAGCTAGCATCTTAACTCTAATGCTGCTGCCTATTTCACCTGAAATAATTTTCATGCTTAGTTTCTGCATAGTTTCAGTAAGAATATTTGGGGCATGTGTTGTAAGGCCAGTGATGAAATGCACAAGAGACTTGAGGACCAGTTACAGGTCCTCTAATAATAATGTCAAATATACTGTTTTTTTTAACGCTGCCCTCAGTGTTTCCTTGAGATGCTTTAGAGTGAGACTTGCCAGTTCAGAAACTACAACGTGTTGATCATTTAACACTAGCATTAGCTTTAGATCTATTTGCTATTAAAATATTGCTGTGCAATGACAGGTGCTGGAAACAGAATTTTTTTTTTCAAAGAAGGGCTCGGGGTTGTATTAATGCTCATCAGTTGCTGTTTGCTTCGATTTGGCTGTGCTGAGAATGGAAATGACTCTTCTAGTCGCAGTTCAGGATGACTTTGTCTGAGGTAACAACGAGCAAAATCTGTGAGCTACTGATGTGTCTGAATTCTTTCCTTGCTGACAAGCGCAGTGACTCACTGGCGTAAAACAAAATTAGTGGCAGTTCAAATGTGTGATCTTTGTTCTGGTTAGAACCTCCCTGACAAATACTTACTATTTAGGTAACAAGGAATAATTAAGCTTCTGGAGGGAGGAGGAAGGGAGAAGTGATTGACCTCTTAAGGCTGGGCCTCAGCAGGGTCTAAGCTTTTTCCTGAAAGTGTGAGTCACTGAGACTGTGAGCCAGTTTTCCCTCCCTGATCTCCCCAACATGCTTCAGTCATGCTTTTAACCACGGTGAGCAAACAAGATTAGAATAAGTGCAGATTCTAAAATAAAGTTGCTGAGATGTCAGACAACTTCCTAGAAAAGCAGAAGTATGATTAGTTTCATCACAGCTTACTTTTGTACCATGAATAATGCAAGCAAATTAGCACCACATAAAATATCAAGGACGTCATGGTGTTAAGTGTGACCACTGTTAATTAGTGTTCTACAGATTATATGTCGATCTTATCTTCAAAGGTTTCAAATGCAAAATGTTTGACATACAAAGACTCAGACTAGACCACTTCAATGGGACTGTGCTGAAAATAACCCGCAGAGCGACACTTTGTTTTGTTCAACAGATACAAGTTTGTCTGCACGTGAGCTTCAGTTTGAATGGTTTTGCTCAATTAGTTCAATCATACATCTCAGTAATGTCTATATAAAACAAGGTATTAGGTTTTTGCCTCAGTTGTTTCTTTCTGAGCAGCCTACCAGAAGCTGGAGTGATGAGGCTTATGGAAACCCATATTAATGAAACATCTAAGCAGGAGCTGCTACCCTACTGATCTGAACTGAGCTCTGTGCTCTTAGTGGGAAACAAGTCCTGTTCTTGCAAAGGATTTAACCAGGTCACTTAAATCGAGAATAACTGAAGCCAGCAAAAACTAAAGGAAAAAAAAAAACTGCATGCTTCTCTTTACAATTATTTCTGTTAAGGCATTTTGTTCTCAACTTTATTGTATTTATAAAAATGAGCTGCTACAACTCACTGGACTCTGTGCAAAACAAAAGCGAAGTCCCTGCTATGAGGAGATTGATGTGTAACGTGGCCAGAAGTCCAAAGATGAAGTGTGAGGTCAGCACTCCAAGCTAATGATTATGCATTTCAATCATCTGAATTGCTTTTCCTCGGTGATGTTCCCTGAGCTGCCTGTCCTGTCCCACACGACGGTAGGGATGTTCTGTATTGAGTGACAGACCTGTGGCTGCTCAGGTACCAGCTCCAACAGTTGGGCAGGGTCTCTGTGTGTGCAGAAGCTGCCTCCTTGCTCCCCAAGTGGCTGTGGTCACCTGAGCTGCAGAAATGCTTCCTTATTTCAAGATGACAGCTGTTTCTGGTAGTGCTGTAATGGGAGCCAATCACACTTGCTAGGAAATCAGAGCCAATTCCTTGTTGTTAGTTGTGCAGTTCATGCCATCCACCTTGAAGAAAGAGCATTAATCATTGCAAATTCCAACTCTGATGACTATGGAGAAAAAGGTAAAAAAAAAAGGGAGGGGGGGGGGAGAAGGTTTCCGGGATGCTGTCTGGCTGTGGCAGCTCCCTGTGCTGCTGTAAGACGAGAAGACACTGAAGAATAAAGTTGACCTGAGGTCTATGAACGATTGCAGTCTGCGGTACCTACCCCTCAACCCCTCACTCTCCTGCAGGCGCTGCAGGCGCGGAGCTGGGGCTGAGGGCAGTGGGGCGGCCCCGGGCGCGCGCATCCCTCCTGCAGCGCCGGTGCTCGCGCTGCCGGCGGCAGCTGGGGGCTCGCGCCTGCCCTCAGGGGAGGCGGCAGCNGGTGGCGGCGCTCGGGGCGGGCGGGGGGCGCGGGCGCCCGTTGTGGCCGTGAGGTGCGCGCTCTGCCTCGTGGGCGGCCGTGGGGCCCGGCCGTGGGGCTGGACGCGCGGAGCGCCGGGCTCCACAGCGCGCTCCTCTTCGGGTGCAAACGGAATCGGTCGGTCGGGGTGCTCCAGCTGTGCCCTTCCCTCCTCGCTCGGGCTCCGAAGCAATGTTTGTGCTCTTAGAAGAGCTCTCAGGCGGTGTGCTGGACCCGCTTCCATCTCGGCCCAGCTCTGTGGGGCACCCCGGCCTGGCGCTGATGGCAGGAATCCGGCTAAATAAACACCTGGAGCAGGAGCGCAGCACCTGTTGGCAGCTGCGGCTCCCGGCGCTGGGCTGCCCGCTGCGTGCGGCTGTGGCTGCCGTGTGTCCCAGGGGCTGCCGGGCGCTGGGAGCCGTGCGGGGCACAGGCGCAGGGCGAGGGGTGGCGAGGAAGGAGCTGGGCGCTGCTGGGCCTGCACGGCGCCAGCTGAGGTGCGAGCCTTGCTGCTGGGATCCCTGGCTGACCCCAGAGTGCTGGAGGAGCAGTTGTGCTTCCAGACTGAAGCACGGTGTTGGGTCTCGTAGAGTCCTGTGTCTGCAAATGTTCACGTTTAGAAAAGATAAAAAGGAGAGAGGAAACTCGAGTTGTCTCCTTATTTTACCTATCAAACATCTTCCTAACTTGTTTCCATGTTTTCAAGAGAGCCCTCGGTGGCTTGGTCTTGGTGGCTCTGTGCGGTTTTCCCTTAGGGACATGGCACGTGGGGATCTGAAATGAGGCTGCTGCCTTCCCCACGGCTACCAGGAATTTGTTTTCAGGAAACCTTGCAAGAGGCAGAGTGCTCTTCCTCAGCCTTTGTGTGGCAAACGATGAATGCGGGTACCACTCTGATGGTCCCACTGCAGAGAAATGGCGCGTGCCGTGGCCACAGCCCTGGGGGTGATGGGGCAGGAGCTCTGCCTGCTTGGTCTGGGGCTGTGCTGTACGGGGGAGGTATTTCACGGTGGTGCGTTTCTCATCTGTGTTACCGTGAGTAACCACCTCTACGAAGGGGAGAGAAGAGGCTTGGGGTCAGCAGAGACCAGCAGCGTTACAAAAAGAAGTTTAATAAATTAGTGAAACTCCCATTATCAAAAAGTTTGGTGGAAATCAGTCTGTTTTCAGAGCACAGCATGCTGTGTTGTAACTTGCTGAGCTTCCCCTATTGGTAAGGAAGCTTGTTGGCAACGGGTCTCCGGGCTGTGTGATCCAGGGCAAGGTGTCACCACCGTCACACAGAAGGCCCCGAGTGCAATGTGTTGGCTGTTGAGGAGAGCAAGTTCTGGTTTCTCCTCCGAGAAGGGAGCTGTGTGTCTTCCATAAACATAAACTGTTTTCACGAAATACTGTGAGAAAAGTTAGTGTGTTGTGCAGGTTTGGATTGAACGTTGCTTTTAATCTGTCCAGAGGAATGGGGTGGAGATGAGTGAGTTGGTTCTGTCTCATAGTCTGGAGACACAGCAAATGCTTGGAGGAAAAACTGGGGCTTACCAGGAATAGTGAGGTCTTCATGAGATGTCTTTTATGCATTTTTATCTCTTAGATATGGTCTGAGCTGCTAAGATAAAAGAAAGCAAAATCAACCCTCTGTCTAATTTTATCTTTTTCCAGTGCGCACTGATTTTTGTTTTTTTGTCTAATCAGTAATCCCCAGAAGTTCTACCCTTACGCTGGCTACAGATGTTGCCATTTTTCTACACCACTAGAAACGATTGCATATTTTTTTCTCAAATTACATGTTTAAATGTGGGCACAATCATCGTTTTGTCAATGTCACAGCGCTTTCCAATGCTGATATCGCGAGGCTGAAGTATCATTTTGGTGGATGCAATTACAGCTGCTGCTGGAGTTCGAGTATGAGCTCCATGCGAATACTGCCTTTGCTATCTTTAAATCCAATCTCACCTTTCTTGCAGTCTGCTATTTAAGAGTTGTCATATTTTAAAAGTTCCTCTAACATGTCCGCATTCAATCTGCTTTTCACCTGGAATTTGAGTGTGGTTTTAAACACAGTTGCACTTAGCAGCCAGCAGCTCTCCTTGCAGTGTGTGTCTCATATTGGAGCTAGCGATACGTACCAGTTTGGTTTTACTCTGTGTTTGGAAGCTCCTCCTTGTGTTGCCGTGAGACTTCCCTGCTTTGGCAGTGGGGTTCTTCGCCTGCTTTGCGTTGTGTGCTGCCATTGGGACGGGCTGGCCAGGGTTCCTGGTGCGTACAGGCGGTGAGCGCCTCGTCAGCATGTGGTCTCAGCCACACCGGTAGGATGTGGGTGACCACAGCTGCTGGTCAAGCCTAGACAACCTAAACTGGTCTTTAATGGTATCTGGGATGTTAGAGGATTGTTGTACCTCTTATCTTTGCTTTGCCCTCTTACTAAATGGGAAGTCAGAGGCTGGTGGAAGAGGAAGGATGGTGTAATCGGGGCAAGAGGGCCAGTCAGACGGAGAGGAAGGTCTCGAACAATGCAGCGAGGCGCTGGGAGGGCTGAGAGTCTGCAAGGAGCGGGCTGGACCCCGCCGGACAATTGGCTTTGTCCAGCGCCGAGGGACGGTAGGAAATTAGTCACAGTGACTCACGGCCGCAGTGAGCCCCACGTCAGCCCAGCCCCTGGGGCCACACGTGGTGCTGGGCTCGGTGTGCTCATCCCTGCAGGGCCAGCCCAGCATTGGTGAGAGGCCAGGTCCGGTGGGCGAGAAGGCTGTGCTGCAGAGCTGCTGCGACGCAGTGTGTCTGAAATCACCTGACGGCCGTCTTAAGGGGCTGCGCGGTACTGGCTTCCACACCGATCGGGAGGGGAAAAGGGAAAGTGCTTGTGAGGGCCTTGCTTTGGCGGGCGAGCTGCTGACATGGATGTCGGGGAGAGATGAGCCAAGAATGTCCTGGAAGGAACTCACACGAGGCCGCTGAATGGAGCTGTCGGGATCTGCGGTGCCAACGTTTTCAAGCCTTAAAGAGAGACGGGGGAGGGAGGAGACCCCCTGAAAGATGGAAAAGAAAGGGAAGAAAAAGTACTGAGGGAACTGATAATAGCCACTGTAGGACTAATCTGTCCTCTTAATGGCCCCACTGTGGTCTGGGCCAAATTTTTGTCACTGGGTGAGAAGTAGTGGAGCAGATCTTCCTTTCTCTCTTAGAAATGCAGATCACTTCTGTGGACAAGGTTAAATGGAACCACTTGGATGTGGCAGTTCCACCTGCGTGAAGTTTTGGAAGGTTGGCATTTTGGAAAATGGGGGTCCAGCAGGCAGCAGCTGTGGCACAGAGAGCCGGGCTGGAGTTCAGCCTCCAGGTGGAGCAGCATGGGAATGGCAATAGATTGAGGGAATCCAAAGGCTGTAACAATAGCTGCAGAGACCATTGATGTTTGGTTACCGGTATGTACAGCAAAGCACCTCCAGTATTTCCTTGGTACCACTAGGTACCTCTCTAAAAACCTTCCACTGAAAAGGAAAAAGGAGAGCCCTGTTTTTGTGGACCCTGTACAGAACACTCGTGGTGCCTGGTGGGCTGCAGCCTGGGGACCCCCAGCAGACCCCTGGCTCTGGCATGGGGGCTTCCAGAGCGGAATGAGTGCCGGGGAGAAAGCTGCCCGGCAGTGGGGCACTGGGGAATAACCTGCCCTGGTGCAAAACCTCCTCATGGTTGACGGAGCTTCTGCACGGCACGGCGATTTTCCTCCCCTAATGACTCTAGTACTCAGTGATTCGTTGTTTGGGGTTTTTTTGTTTGCTTTGTTCTGCCTGATTTTTGTTTGCATGTTCAAAAGAAAATTGATCATTAAAGCTGAGTCCGTGATGGTCCAGATAATGCGATTTGCGAGAACAAACCAAACCAAAAGGAGCCCTCAGTGCAGAATTTTTCAGGCTTGCCCTGTGAGTGAAGCATTCAGCTGGCGCCTGGCCCTGTCAGAGAATGGCAGGCTTTGGCAGGCGCTGAGGAATTTCCTGAGCTATGAAAAGAGCACTGGGCACAGGAGAGATGGCAGATAAGGCAGGTCTTAGGAGTGATTGAAAGTGGAATTCTTTCCTGGTAATTGGTTGTTTGGTGCGGAAACCACCTAAGTCTCTGACAGCCCCAGCACAGCGGGAAGGCCAACGGGAGAAGAGAAACATGTCGAGAGGATGCAATGAGAAAGTGTTTTGTTGAAAATGTAGGTTATTTGGGCAATATACTCAAATCAGTTATGTTTGTACTTTCATTAGCTATGTTTAATTGATTACTGTAGCTGCAGTGTTAGCAGCTACTGCCTAATTGCAAAAGTGAGATCACTTTCACCTCCCAGGAAGTCAGGAATCCATCCGTCTTTATAAATAACACCAAAGCCTTAAACGTAAGGGGAAACACCATGGCAAACACCATGCTTTTCCCCCCACATGTAAATCAGGAAGACTCAAACACTCGGTACAGGCTGTTAAGAGTAAGGAGAGATGGGAGGAAACAGTCTGCTGATTGAGAGCAGTGTGAAGTGTGGTAACTGGTAACGCTATTTTTGGCTCCTTCGGGAGGTACAGAACAGCCTTTGTTGTGCTAAGGCTGCTGCTGCTGTTCTGTTCTGTAACCCGTGCACCTGGTTAGGGCTGGTGCCCTAGTGCTAGCCTGCGAGTGTGAAAATGCTTCTTATGGAGATGTGTGCTTTCTGAAAGAAAGTGTTACTTTCAGGGTGTGTAGGGAGGAGTTCTCCTCTGAAGTGAACTTTTATTTCAGGCTATCTTTGTAGGATTTTATGCCAACTAGTGCTTAGACTCTGCGTGTCTCCTTAGCATATATATGAAAAGTAAATGTATATTGTTTTATCTGGGGACAAAATAAAAGACACGTCAAGCATGTGGCAGGTGTTTGATTTCTGAGGCTCTGAAGGCTTTAAACTTCCACTTCCTATTTTACAGCTTCTGCCTAATTTTGTTTTACCTGTGTTCTGGTGGTTCTTTACATTTTTCATACTGTCTTGGGCACACAGCGCTGCATCCTTAGGCCAGCTGCTGCCGCTGGTACCCGCTCCCTGAGGCCCAGCCCTGCTTTGTCCTCAGGGCGAGGGCTCCTGGGAGACAGCATGTCAGAGGGTGCCCTGACTCGCTGTGAAAGCAAAAGGGGTGTCCCTGTGTCTTTGTCAGAGAAGTGCTGGTGGCACAGGAGCAGCTGTTGGTCTGGTCCTGCCTTCCTGGTTTTGGCACCAAGGCATCAGTTTGAGCGTGCAAAACTCTGCCTGCATGGAAGCAGTTCAGCTGTGTAGGCTGCTAGTTCAATAATTCTGTACTTCCTTAAAACTGACCGAGCGTGTCGCCTCTTTCTGAAGGCCTTTTTCTCAAGAACAGACATGAGAGCTAGTGGGCGTTAAGCTCTTGACATAACTCATGCAAATACCTTTTTAAAATAAAAATTGTAGAAGCACATCTTAGCTCTTCCCCTTTCCATAGCTTTGCTTTTCTTTTACCACCTAAAACATGGGTTGAATTTTGGAAAGTAACCCAAAAGCGAGCAGAGGAGAGAAATCCTCTGTCTGAGTAGTTAATACTTTGATTTGAATGGTCATTTCTTTGTTGAGCTAAAGGTTGCATAATGAATAATAATGTATAGTTTCCAAGGCTAGACGTTGGTCATTTTCCCTAGCTGATTTCACTGTGTACATACTACATTGGTGTTGCTCCATGCCTCTCCTGGTTTTCAAATGCATAAGTGTATGCATACAAAGGGTGGCTTCTGCAGGTGTGTTCGCACTTCTGTAGTGCTGAACCTGTTTGTAATCACCACTGCTTTTGTAAAGCTGTCAAATCCTTGGAGTCAACTTCTTTTAGTTACATTTTGTGGGCTTTTTTGACAAAAGCTTCAGGACAGAACTCACACTGATGGGAAGGTGCCACCTTCTGCTCATGGTCCCTGCGCTGGAGAAGACGCAGCCCAACAGCAGTGTCACTGATTTCTGTTCTGTCCCCAGGTCCTTTCTCACAACCTCTGCACGGTGCTAAATGTTCCCCATGACCCAGTGGCCTTGGAAGAGCACTTTAGGGATGATGATGAAGGACCAGTTTCCAATCAGGGTTACATGCCTTATTTAAACAAATTCATCTTGGAAAAGGTAAGTTTTGGATTCTTGGGTTCTGTTTTTCCCTTTACCATTTTTTAGTGCCTTCACTTAGTGTTGTCCTCACAGCAAGCCTTTGCTTGCAGGAGGCTTGCTGGTCTGAAGGCGTTTGGCTGTGAGCATCTCTGCAGGGCTGTGGTGGGGCAGTGCCCAGGAGAGTCTGGGCCTCAAAATGGAGGGGTGTGCTCTGGTCAACTTTGTGTTTCTCTCCTTGGTTTCCCTTTCCTGTTATATCTGGTCATTATCTACACTGTGCTTGTGCAGAGCTGTGTTTGTTCTATGCTCTGTTCTATACGCTCCATGCTATGGCTATAACAGAATGTTGCCATAGACTCCTCTGCAAATGGGACAGGAAAAATATCTTTAATGTCTATTTGTGAAGAATTTTAATAAATAGAATTTTAATTTTTTCCTGCTGCTGGGAAGTCCAATGCAAGAGTTGCAGATTATGTAAGCTCCTTAGCCAAGTTACCTAGTTTTTGCTGCTGCTTTATCTACATATAATACTGGTGTAAGATGTGATATATAGCTAAGATGCAATCTGTCAGCTTGGAAACAGGAAAAGCTTCATGTGTCTGGCTGAACTCCTCTGCCGCTAGGCAATGTTTCTCTCCTACCCAGTGGCAGTGTCCTGCACCCTGCGTGGGACTTGTGGGCCACTCAGACACTTACAGGGGACCCACCTGCTCTCTTGACTGTTTCCTGTGGGAGAATCTTGCTTTGTCCCTAGAAAGGTTATCTTGTTTCCAAATTGCCTTGGCTGTTTGAGCTCCTGTACGGTTTGATAGAGACCAAGCAGCTTGTGTACAAACACTAGGGTAAAAGGAAAGGCCTTGTTTTAGTCTGAGTGAAGGATTACTGCTGTGGAGTCTGAACCACAGGCTTGTTGTTAGTAGCATTTAGAGGAAATTGCAAGCCATTAAGTCAAAGAAAGAAGAGAGAAGGCATTTTCAAATATAAGCATGCTTTGTTTTTAAAGGGTATTTACAGGGAGAAGAGTTAGAGGAATGAGAAGCTATGGCATTTATTAAATAACACTTCAATTTGAAAATGAATTTGACCTGGCTACATTAACCAGTTGGTGTGAGTTTACAGCATGTAGCTACTCTGGGGTTCCTTCTTACCCTATGGTGAAAGCAAAGGACAAGTGAAAGCAAAGGACAAGCTGCCTTGATGTCTTATGAAAGGAAAGAGCATGACTGTGTGTAGTTTGTTTTCATTCATACACTACTCTTGCTTCTGATAATTGCAGGATGTACCCATACCATTGGTTTACCTCAACCGTTAACTGAGAAGGTTAAGGAGCATGATTGAATCACTGGTAGCTTCACGTTGTTTAATCCTGACTAGATGTCTCTTCAAATTTTAGATACATAGTATTAAAAATCAGTGAACATCTTTAGACAGAAGGCTACCTTTGTGGCCCCATTGTGACATCTCATCTTTCAGAGACAACTGCATCCGTGCCAAAAGACGGCCTGCAGTGGGATGAAGTCACTGATTCATGGCACATCTCCTTTGTTTAAAATAGACAAACAAGGAAGTAAACAAACTCCTTTTTTTCCATTCTTCTGAGACACAGTCTATTCTCCTACATGAGGCGATGATGGAATAAATGTTATTGGTTCATGCTGCTAAGCAAAGCTGCTAAAGAAAGAGCAGCACTTTATAGCTCCAGAGAGAGAGAAAGCTCTCCCAATTTCCAGTTGTATTTTCTGGTGAATTAATTGCTTTGAGTGAGAACAATTGGGTCAGACAAGAAAACTTTTTGATCGCCAGACATTTTGCTTTAAAACATTGACAGAATACTTGAAGAATGAATCCTTAGATTTCTTTTAAAATAGATGTGTAACTGTGACCCTTAGAACTTCATTATAGTTTTATACAGATGACTTCATAGTCTTTTGAAGTCATTCCTATTGTACTCTTATATGTGTGACCACTTTTTATATTTCTTTAATGCAGGTTTACTTTACCATGCAATAAAGACTTTCTATATAAAAGCAACCTCCAGTTGACCTCCAGTGCCACACTCCTTGTTTTTGGTGGTACTTTACAACATGCCTTACTTACCAGGGAGCAGCTGTAGCAGGGGTAGACAACGGAGGACATCATTTGAAACCTTATCTTCCAGAATACTTAGTGCATGTTATTTTCATTACCTATTGTTTTACAAACAAAGAAGCAGAATTGCTCCAGACAGGTTTGTTGAGATCCCAGGCAAAGTATTATAGGTTTTAACAACTGATACGCACAACGATTTCACAGAAGTTCTGACTTACCACCAATGACAGCTATCTCCCACCCAAGCAATACTCCTCCAACAAGTAGCAGCTCTCAGAGAAAGAGGAATGCATTTCTCTTGGTGGCTGGCCCTTAAAAGAGCCCAGGGCAGCCCCACCCTGGGTCCAGGTCAGGTGGAGAGCACAGGTGCAAACAACTTGCCTGTGCTCCCAGGCCAGCCACAGCCCTTCACCAGGTGCTCCATCACTGGTTCAAACCCTGACCTGACAGTTTCCCTACACCAAAGTTTATTGTATTTTTGGAACTCATCTCATCATTTGTACTTAAGCCAAATATGTTCTGCATTTCCTTGTATTTTAGAGTTCCTTGTGTTTTAGAGTTATGTGGTAAGATTATGATAATGGTCACTTAAACTTAAACTAGAATTTTAAAATATAGAAAATTTTATGGGTTTTGCTGCATTTCTCATTTGATTGTTCTGTGAAATATTTTAGAAAGGGAAAGTAGATGTCTTTGAAATATGTTTTTATCTCTCAGAGCTTAAGCAGTTTTAGAGTTGATGAGATTGATCCAGCTTGCGTGTTCCATCCTTCAGACAGATTCACAAACAAAAGCGATGGTTGCTGTGGGTGGCTGATAGTAGAGGTTTCCATATAGAAAGGTGACTTCAAATACTTTGGACAAACTCTGTGAAGTACAGCTAAAATTGTGTACCAGTGCAGATGAAACATCTCTTTACAAGGATTCGTTCACTAAGCAGTGGAATTGTGGGTTGCAATCAGGATGAGTGCTCTGGCTGAGTAGAATTGAAATTCTGATTTCTCAGTGAGTTTCATGAATCTCATATTTTAGTTTCAAATCGAGATGTCATCAGCATAGGATTCAGACATAGTAGAGTCGGAGTAATTAAAGCCATTTGGGGAATTCTTAGACTGAAATTCCAGGATAGTCTTTGACCCAATCTGTTTATATAAACGTGTTTTGTTTGTGTCCTTAAAAAGCAGTGGGTATATGTGTTTATGACTTGGTTTATTTTAGCCATCAATCCCTCGTGTTTGAAATGTTTCTATTTTTGCTTTCTGTTAATTAAGCGACATACTTTTGCAAATGAATTGAAGTATAATTTTAGAAACTGTTCAAATGCTTTTTTAATTTTTGAAGTAGAATGCTTAGAAATGATCTCTCACATCTGGAGAGATTGTTCATTCAGAGTAATTATTCCTTTAGAGTAATTATTATGCAGTCACCTGGACTGGGGCATTGCCAGTCAAGGAGGCTGATGCAGCACAGCCAAGAGTTTTGTAGTGTGGCCCTAGCTCTAAAGCTCATTGGGTTTTAGCTGTGGGCTTTTTTCTTCCTTCTCCTACCACCCTACACAAATGTATTTCAAGAGTTTACCAGGAATAGTTAGCATTGCAACATGAAATTGTTCTGGAAAAACTGTATCCCTCATGAAAGAGAAGTATTGAGTTCGCTTAGTTCTACCCACAACTCCCAGTATCCACAGCACACCAATTTTGTAATTATATCCTTTATTTGAAAGCCAGTCTGTGATCATTTAGAAAAAAAACAAGCAAACAACCCACAAAAGCGAATTAGAGTTATTTCGGAGAGCTGGGGTTTGTGTGCTCATCTGATTACTTTTCCTGAATAATTTCTATCGGTGTCTGATGCCACACGGGTGCTTCCTGAAGTCCCTTCAGAGCCACGCCTGACTCTGAAGGAAGGATGCACAGTGTGGGACTGCTGGTGCAGCCCCGAGGCCTTCTGCTTGGCTGCTGCCTCGTCCCGGCAGCAGTGGGTGCTGTGAGTGCCTTCGGCTTTGATGCCTCTTTCTGGCATTGTGAGCAGAAAACGGTGGCTTTCACCCCAGCCGGGGCCCATGCACGAGATGTTCCTCCACCCATCTCCCTGTGATCACCGCTGCTGAAGCGTGGCTGCTTGTGGAGCCACCCACACTGCTTCTGGTGCTGGAGCATGGGCTGAGTGGTGCCTGTAGGAAAGGAGGTTTCCTGCTCCATTGCATCCGCTTTGGGAGCAGGGTAACCGCTTGGGCATTTCTAGGGTGGGAGCGCTCATCTGGGGGGTGCAGCTGTGTCAGAAAAGAAGTCAGGCTTCATTGGGCAGAATAGGGAGGACAGACAGGGAAAGACAGGCAAAAGTAGCCGTGGGATGAAGTGCTGACAGGTGGGAGGGAGGAGGAGGAAACCTGCCTTCTGGCTGCTCTTCCAAAGGGCGTTTGTTTGCTTAGCCAGTGTTCCATTAAAGCACTGTGATTCTTGTGCAGACAGCCGAGGCACTGAGCTTGTTTGTGGCTGCAGCTCCTACAGCTTCCACCTTCTTGCAAGGACGGCTGTAGCTCCCCCCTGCCATTGTCACTTCACTGGTGGCCTGCTCTGCAGGCGTGCGGAGTCTATGGCTTTCTTTCATGGTCTCGCTTTTAGTCCTGGAAACTGTGCTTTAAAGTGCTTGTTGGCAAAGACTTGGCTTCCTGTTTACCTCAGCTTTTTTTTCTCTACCTACATCAGTTTATCCACTTCCTTAGTCTAGCTTTGACATAACCACTGTGGTTCATTCTATTTGACCAGTTAGGAGACTGGGTAGGAAATAGACAGTTTATGATGGTGTCCGTGCAGCCTCTAAGCTGCGTGCCTTGGTCTATCATAAGAAAATGGCCCAGAACATTTCTGGTGCTGTTCCCAGACAAAGTGCAAGAACCTACTCCTTACACATGATTTCCAAAATCTCAGGAGACTTTCATTATAGTGCAGAACGTGCCTTTACTGGTTTCATGTTGGCAAAGAAATATCATGGCAAAGCTGCAGGGAGATTAAATATATTTAATCTCTTACATAAATGAGGTTTAAAAACAACATGGGGGAAGTGAAAGCTTTCATATATGTAAATAGTTCACAGATGGGTATGTACAGATGCTAGGTGTGATAAAGGATAACACAGCAAGAGGAATTTTTTTTTTGAATCAGTAAGGTGAAGATTTGGGAGTCTGAGAAAAAGAAAAGGTTTTAAGTGAATTAATGTTAAAGAAAAAATGATAATGTTAGTATTTTCCTGCAAGAGTTACGTTTGAGCAACATTAAGCAGAAAGACACATTAAAGGTTTTTCCCAACTGCTGTTCCACTATTCCAGCGTGTTCAAGTGTAGTTTTTGCTAGAATGGCTTCCAGATATGCTATTTTGAGTCTTAGTGCAGCAGAAGGGAAGTTGGAACTCAAAGAGCTTTTATGAAGACAGATCGAGAGCTAAAGCTAATGTGCTGGAGGAAATGCAAAATGCACGGCAGCCTCCTTCCCATGAAGTCAGGGTGTTATTAACTCGGCCTAAATTGGAGGTTGGGTGCAGATTTTGCTGGAACAAGTTCTTTAGTTTACCCCATGCAGGACATCAGACCAGGCTGTGGCAGTGCTTTTTTTAGGCCTTGATGTTTCTTGCAAGTCAGAATTTCCTTGGTGCCTTTGATATGACTTAGTCTGTTAAGCTCTGTCTGTCTGTTATCCTGTGCCATTCATGCATATTGATTTTTGTGTTGTTGTTCAATTTCTGCCTTTTAGGTTCAAGGAAACTTTGATAAAGTTGAATTCAACAGAATGTGCTGGACTCTCTGTGCTAAAAAGAACCTCTCGAAGAGTCCTTTGCTGATCAGTGATGAAGATGCATTTAAAGTGTGGGTTATTTTTAACTTCTTATCAGAGGACAAATACCCTTTAATCATTGTTCCTGAGGAGGTAAGAAACAAAAGCTTGTGCCATTCTGCGTCACTTTGCTCAGTGTCCCAGTTGCACTATGTTAATGGTTGCTACTCTACAGATTCCAGATAAAATGTTTTTTGTTTTTTTTTTTTAATATAAATCTTTTCTCTTTTTAATAGTGCAAGGCCTTGAGTGCTTTTCTTCATCTTCCAGGTTGCATGTGTGGAGATCCTGGAGGATACTTTAGATATTGATTGCTATTCTTGTCTGCCATTTAAACAGCCCAGACTAAGTGGGAGTGCTGCCTGCCCCCTGTTAATAGTTTTTGCGGTCTGTGAAGATTGACTGGTGCTGGGGAGACCAGCTCCAGTGCAAGCACTTGGAGCTGTTGAGGTTCTCATCTCACGAGTAATGCGTGTTGTGATCTTTAATGACTGCACTTCCTTATATGTGATTGTAATTTTGCACAGTTAGTACAACGGTGTGATTCTAAAAAAAAATTCTGTTACCACCATTTGCAAGATGAGTCTTCAGTCTCAGGTTACCCCCCTGTTGAAAAGGAGAAGTACAAACTTTTCAGATGATGTCTGATGTCAGCCACCACCTGAATGCTCTTGCTTGAACTGGTTGTAGGAATAAACTGCAGTGGGCAAAATACCAAAGAAATCTCTTAATGCTTCAAGGGCATGAACAAGTGTGGGCAATGCTCGTATAGGAGTTTTAACCTTAGAGCAAGCTTTTGGAATCTTCACATTTTAATGCTTTTCTCCCTGGGGAGGGGTGAGAGAAGGAGAAAGATCAGAACTCAAGGTGTAAATAATCTTTTGCAAAACCTTTTACAGAAATCCTATGGTTTGCAGCTCAGCACAGGAGTAGCAATTAATATTTTTTTTTTTTCAAATTATTGAAAAATAAGAGATCAAAACAGTCTAATTTACATGCCACAACAGCCTGACTCCGGGCTGCTGTGCCAAACCATGAAGTACAGATAACGCCCTTTCCCTATTGAAATGAACCACTTGGTTTTGCCTTGTCACTTACTTTTTTTGCAGGAGACTTTCACTCTGTGCAATGTTTCTGTTTTTGGCAGACTGGTGATGGCGGGGTGCTACTGGGCATGCTGTGTTCCTCAGAGAAATAGGATAGCCTTCTTGCATTCTTTTGTGTTTTTTTTCTGTTGATTCTGGCAGATGGAGATCATGTTTACAAAAGCCAGGACAACTCCTTTCTTAAAGGCACTGAGTCTGGTCTTGGTAGGAGGTGAGCCATGAATAAATGTTAACCTGGGCTCAAATCCACATCTCTGGTTTGTCATTGTGCTCCCAGCTGGGCAGCCTGCCTGGCTTGCCTGCAGGTTGATATTTCCCATCTCTTTATTTCTCAGCGTGGTTGAAAGCTTCAGAGCTGCCAGGTTGGGGGTGCCAGGGTTGCTTGCTGTTCCCTCGCCACCAGGCAAGCCCCCAGACTTGTGCTGCCACGGCTGGCTGGTGCTGGCTGATGGCCATGTGTTTGTTGGCAGTCAGTGCTGAGGCCCAAAGAGGTTCATCCAGATTTCATAGCCTCTGTTGTCTGCTTTCCCTCCCATCCTTAGTGTCCAGGGTTAACCTGGAGTGGTTGCTCTTTCACTTGGATTATTTTTAAAACTCTTTAGAGTGGGTCTGTGTTTGCATCTCCTTGATTATGGCAAGATTTAAATTGTGCAATACTGTTTTAGGAGAGCTTGTAGAACCTGACAAAGAAAGGCTGTGCTGTTCTTATCACATGCAATGCCTGTATTCACTCTTTAACCTTTCGCCTCAGACCATGCAGGTAATGTAATCAGCTGGTGGAGGAATGCTGTCTTGAATGCCCTCCTTTCCAGTTTGTGTTGGTCCTCCTGAAGTTGTCTGTGCTTCTGGAAAATTCCACATTTACTCCCTTCTCCTTTTACTCGAAATTTCAAAAGTAAAGATGCAAACTTTTAATTTAGGTCAATTTTGCTCTTTCTCTGTGTGACCTTTCATATCTTACTTTTTAGCTCTTTTTTTTTTTCTTTTAAATTTTGTTGGGGCTTGGCTTGTTTGTTTTTTGATTTTGTATTGTTTTAAACATTAAATCTGAACTCCAGATTTCCAAGGCATTTCTTGTACAAACTTGCGGTTTTTTGTCTAAGTACTGAGAATTTCCTTCTGCAAATAGCTCTTTTCAATAGTATTCAAATTGATATTGCTACCTAATCAAGGTATTTTTCTTTCCATTTACTTTTTATGCCTCTCAAATTCATAATAGAACTTGGTTATATATTTAGTTTTTACCACTTGATAGCGATACCTGTCTTTTAATTGAAATGGACTCACACCGTGTATGAATAAGCTGTGAGCAGGGCTTTCTGCAAAGCACAGAGCAGATGGGAGACTGATGGAACCATTGCTGTTCTGCAGTGTTTATGTTTGGGTAAGACAAATGTAAACCTCTCATGAATCACTGTAACTTCTCAGCCAGGGAGCAAGCCTTCCTCCCTCCCTGTTTGTTTCTCTTATCCTTGGCTGTGAATATTGCAACACCCCATTTACTGCAGTTTCTGGCTTGGAGTCCTTTGTGTGGGAACCAGCTGCTTCCCCTCCTCCCTCCCTCCCCCCCCTTTGGCTTTTGAACTTTATTTTCCCTTTATAGATAATTACAAAACGTGTGTTATACCTTCAGGTTGGAAAGGTGATCACATGAAGATTTCTGTATCCCATCTTGTGGATGGCAAGATTATGATAGAGTACTCCTTAGGCCTCTGGTGAAGGTGCTGGTACAACTCCAGGTGGCTGTGTGGATGTCTTCTCTTCCTTCTACTCCACAGAGGCCCACCCTGCTCCTTGAGACCTGTCTGGGATTCTGATTTTTTTATTTTAATGACCTAAACTGTTTTTGCATTCACTTGAACAGTCTCTTGTCTGGAAAGCTCTCTGGCTTGAGTAAAATTTCACTTCTTTACACTGCCCTGACTAAAGGTTGAGGCTGCTGCCCATCCTTTCCACCATCATCGTGTACTTGTGCACCATGCTGCTGTCAGGCCTCTGCTATTAGAGAGCACGCTGGGGAGGGGCTGTTGCCCCAGCTGCAAAGTGTTAGGGCTTGATTCCCTGCCCAGGTGTTGTGCAGGCAACAGATTAGAACTGCTGCAGCTGCTGCCTGAGCAGGCAGAGAAGCGAGAACAGTCCACTTTGGAAAGTTTTCAGTTGCAGGCTGAGGAATAATGCTTTGGAAACAGAAAATGAGGAAAGTGGTTACAGAGAGGAAACTTGGAGGCAGTGGGGAGGTGACACAAGGGCCAGCAGCTGCCCCAGTTGCTTGTTCAGCAGAGGCTGGACTGGAAGCCAGAGGCAGCACCTGGCTCTTGCCTTGCTGTGGAAGGAGAGCTGGCAGCCTGGTGTTGGAGTGAGCAAGGTTAGTGAAATCCAGCATGGGGAAGGGCCTGGGGCAGGGTGTGCAGCTTTGGGATGTGGCTTTGAGAAGTGCAGCTGCGGGCACGAGAGCTTGTTCCTCCCTGTTGTCTTTGGAAGGCTCAGCTGGCAGCAGCCTTGGGCTGCAGCACTGATCCTGCCCGCTGCTGGTGGGGAGAGCTGGGAAGGCACATTGTCTGTGGATGTCTGTTTTGCAAAGGTGTTCATGTCCCTGGGCGGTGTGAAAGGGTATGAAGTACTCCCTCCCCCTTCAAGTAAGAAGCTGTGGTGTGTGCGAGGTAAAGCATTTCAGTAAGCTGACTGAAGGGGGACTGGAGAAAAGCAATGCTGTATTTTGTGTGCTTAAGTTGAGGCTGGTCCTGGTGGACAGTCTTCAGAGTCAATGCAGTCCTTGGCTGACAGCAGCAGCGTGCAGAGCTTTGCTGAGCAGCAGCTTGGCTCCCGGGCCAGAGAGCAGCGCCCGGGTGGGTGCTCCCCCCCACCTGACTGTCTGGGATGCAGGCATCAAAGTGGGTGACCTCTTCCACGAGGACGTAAAGACAAAAGGAGAGAGGTGAGGAGAGCTGCAGCCATCAGAGGAAAGATTTTTCTGGTCTGTCATGAGCTTTCCTGGTGACCCCCTCTTAGTTGCCACGGGCTCGGTGGTGTGCTTTGGCACTGCTTCAGCAGACATTTTCTGTTATATAAAAAGGTTTCCTAACACTTCCCCTTTCTTATTTCTGGACATGTGACTGCTGTCTTGGGAATGCTTTGTCGCCCACGAGCTGTGGTGTGTGGTTAGCTGTGTTCCTGGGCTGCCCCGCTGGTGAAACCTGCAGGCAGGCGGGCTGCGCACCCCTCCTAACGCCGCGCTCGCGCAGCTTCTTGTCAGCGAGCCCCGTGTGCTTCCTGCCTGTGCTTCTTAGGACTGGCTTCTGAAGGAACTGGGATCTGCGTAGTCACTCTCGGCTTGTCCTACGGTCTGCGGCTGCATTTAATGTGTGGCATTTCTCATCCCCCACTTAGAACAAAGAGGGTCTGAATCTCATGTGGTTTTGCTGTGCATCTGAAAATGAGGTGATGCTTGTTAGTCTGAGGAGGGGAAAGCCTGTAGCTGCCCGTGGCGATTCTCCTGGAAACATTCCCTACAGAATTGTTCTCGTTCTGTACGCTAGTGTCAGAATCTGACACAGTGGATGAAGTGCTGGGAATTGAACCTTAGCCATTCAGAAATAGAATCAATGTAGCTAGAGTGAAGGCTCTGTGGGGGGGGTTCTGTTTGACCCTTGTCCCCTACCAGCTGATGATGGCTAGGAGGAGGTGGGTTGGATGCTTGGTCACTCAAGGTGTGCGTTGGTTCTTCCCATTTTTCCTTGATTGCTGTCAAAAAGGAGAACCGTCTGGCTTTGCAGCGGGCTGTCCTTGGGGCTTTCGTGGGCACCGGCTTTTGAGCTGAGCTTTGCTATGCTTCTTAACGCTAATGTAATATTGAGAAAATGCTTTACAGTGGATGACGAATACAGTTTTCGGAGAATGTTGATCTGGAGTAGTTACTGTCTGTGAGGTTTAATGAATTCTAGTATGGGGGTGTTTTTTGGTGGTGGAATGGAAGAATCAAAGGTTGGATTTAAGAGTATGTGCTGTTCTGATGGGGTGGGGAAAGGAATTGATAAAGGCTGTGAAATGGGACAGAAGTGCTTTTGCATTGCTTGCCCACTAACATGTGCTTCCACGGAAACTTTGTGCAGCGTGGATTGTTTTACATCTGCACTGTTAACATCACAAACCCTATTTGAATAGCACGAACCAGAACAGCCTTGTCTGTCATGCTCTGCTGGGCATGAAAGCCTCCTTGACATCACTTTTTCTTTTTCATCCTCTAAGTGACCCACTTAAATATCAGAAAAATATGTGAAACATCTGCGAAACTTCATTCCCCGTGGTGAACAGTGCGGGGAATACCTGGAAGGGAAAAGCAAATAGGTGTTGAAATGTGGGGAAAGAAAAACTGTCCTCTGAAAGAAGGTGCTGGGCAGGCTGTGTAGCTCGTGTTAAGGAGCCTCTGCTCCTTGTGTTGGCTTTGTTTGGTTTGGGACGGAGCTGGTGGCCATGGCCATGCTGCAGAACCAGTTGGTTCATGGCGGCAGCACGGTGTTGGTCCTTCTGGAACAAAACCCCAGCAGTGGTAGGTCTGTATCAAAAAGTGAGCAAGGTCCTGTCAGAACAGCAGCAAACGTTGCTTCACATTTGCTTTTCACCACAGCTTTTTAACCACAGGGGTACGCGATGTGTGAGCCAGCAGCCCCAGTTTGTCAGTTCCTTGCTGAGCCGACGCGCCTCGTGGAGGAGGGGAAATGCCGTTGGCTCGCGGAGGTTCCTCATTTGAGCACATAGTGAATGGCCTCTTGTTTGCTTCCATATCTGCCGATCCAACTTACTTCTTGGTGTTTGTCTCACACCGCCCCGTGTCGGTCCCCACCCCGACTCTCAGCGCTGCTGTTGGGCAGGGACACGACGTGGGGTGTGCGGGGACCGGGGCTGGCCGTGTGCCCCTGAGTGAGAGAGGGAGCTGGAGGTGGTGCGTCCTAGAAATTAAATCGTGGTATGCGCAGGTCCCTTCTCATATTAGAAGAGCTAATATATTTTAAAATATATTTTACGTACTTTAGTGGGGTTTTAGGATATTCGTGGTGATGTTAGTGGCTTGTACGTGGGAGTTTAGCAGACTTGTATGTTTATGTCTGTCCCTACAGTCAAAATAAGGTAAAATGTACACAAATGACTTGAAAATAAAGGATTTTTTGTCTTATTTTTAGTGTGTTAGGTGATTAACACGTGTAATAGCCAGCAGTTTTGTGTTACTTCTTTGCCAGAGCATTGGTTTGGTATGCATGTTGTTCATGTGCTTTGAGCAAAGAAGTGGAAGCAGTCTGCTGGGGTGCGGTTTGTGCTGTGCTCCCCCTGCGCCCGTGGGCCCGGCGCTGGGAGCTGACCGACCAGAGCCGCTCCAGGGACCCCTCGAGCAGCGCCAGAGGGCGTGGAATCCTGCAGCAATACGTTTAAAGTTATGTTTTAATGATTTTTTTTAATTGCTGTGTAGCATCTTGGCAGGTTTAGTACCCTCATAGTTAAGCCTTCATTATTTTAGCCTCTGTTGTAACTGGAGCCCAGGTTCTTTGCGCAGAGCTCGTGCATTTAAACATGGGGAAGCAGCGCTCCGGCACCGGCCATGGCTTCAGCTCATCGAGGCCTTGGGAGGCTTGTTTTAGAGCAGCGCTCTGCTCTGTGTGCTTGGAAGGCTTTTTTTTTTTTTTTCTTTTTTTTTCTTTTTTATGTTTTCCTTTCTGTACAACTTGTCTGGGAGTAGGAAGTGAGCCGCTTCCTGCCTTTCACCGAGCGCCGAGGATTTATGGCAGTTGTTGCTCTAAAGCCTTCAATGGCTTTTTTAACGTAGGGATTCTGGAAAGTGAAATCCAGTAAAGCATATTTTAATGATATTCAGATTAAGTATCAGATATCAGATTAAGATACTAAGTACTGACTTGTAGAGAAATCCCATGGAAGTTGTACACTGGTCTCCGGGGAGCAGCGTGCTGCAGTGCCTGTGCTGCCCTCTGACCTCGCGGAGCCCACGTGCGTGCCCCTGGGCTGGGGCGCAGCTCCGGGCCGTGCCTGCCCTGCTGGGTGCCCCGAGCCCTGTGCCCTGCGCCAACTGAACCAGCAGCAAAACCCCAGCTGTCCGCAGAGCTCCAGGTTTGGCAGTTCATGGCTCTGCCAGGTGAGCGCGTCCCAGCATGTGCTTGCGTGTTCCTTGATCACAGAGGTGAGGGGAAGGAGGAGCACGTACGCTGCGTGGAAAGCTCAAGGCCTGGGGTCCTTGCAGTGAACTGTGTTGGAGGAAGATGTGTCCATGTTTCTTGGTACTCCCAGAGCTCTCCGGCAGGAGCCTGCTGGGTGCCAGGAGCCCATTAGGGCAGCGGGGCTGTGGCTGAGAAGTTCCTTTGCTCTGCAGTGGAGCACCCTCGCGCTCCTCGGCCTGGGGCGAAATTGCATTCTGCTCCCCAGTGGTGCTGAGGGCCGGAGGTGAGCCAACATCAGCGACAAGAAAAGCCAAGGCCTGGAGAGCATTTGGTCCCAGCGCCGCTCCGTGAGGCACATACGTGCTGTGCTCCTGAGCCATGGTGCCAGCTGCGGGCATTCCCCTGCGCTGCGGGCGAGGAGCAGCGAGCTGCTGCCCCATGCAGCCGGAGGTGAGGGGCGCGGGCTGCCTGCAGCGGGGCTGCGCCCTGCGGCTGCGCTCCGTGTGCTGCGGCCGCTCACAGAAACGCAGCGCTGCGGTTTGTACTGGGCTGTGCAGAGGTCTTTGCGTAAAGAATCTCGCTAATTATTTTCTTTGTGAGCCGTTGATGTTTCACCCATACTTAAAGCTGTGGGTGGACTTAGCTGCAAAATACTGTGACGTTTAGAGAGTGAACAGCGAGGAGTGAAAAACAAACTAAAAAAAGGCACCTGACTGCCTTTTCCTCGTTACGTTCCTGTGTTTATTTTGAGTAGCCTTATTGGAAGCATTACCCTGTGGCAGTGTGCGCAGGATGATGAAAGATTAAAGGAAAAGTAGAGTTCATTCTGGAAACAATAAAAGCAGAAGTGAAAAATAGGTTCCTTGCTTTCTGTGATGCCTCTGCCAAGACCACGTGCCGTGCTGGAGGGGCTGGGTAATGGCTCGGCCGTGTGCTGGGGGCCTTACATTTCACTTCTCGCCCAAGCCATCACCTTACTCATGTTGTTGTTTCTAACTTGTTTGCTTTTTGTCACCCACAAACATTTTTGAAACTTCCTGCTCTCTCACACTCCTGTCATCCTGGCTTGGAAGGTGCTGCGGGAAGGGTCCCACATTCCAGAGGAGTCTGAACACACTCAGAAGAGACTCCTGGTTAATTATTTGTTCCTTGACTATGAAGAGAGTGGCTGCAGGTGGGCTTGGCAGGCAAAAGTTCAGCTGAGACAGGAGGCTGCTGGGTCCTCAAGTCTTTGCTAACTAAACTGTGCAGGTGCTGGGGCCTACGTGTGAACACAGCTGCCATGACGGGCTCCGGAGAAGCACAATTTACAGCTCTGAAGCTTCATTTCCAAGTCTGCTGGCAGTGATTAATTTCTGCTTATGCTTCCTTACAGATTGAATACTTTCTGAAGAAGCTCACTGAAGCGATGGGAGCAGGATGGCAGCAGGAGCAGTTTGACCTCTACAAGATTGCTCTCAACACCAGCCGGGAAGGCCTCTCTGCGTGGGAGCTGATCGAGCTCATCGGAAGCGGGCAGTTCAGCAAAGGGATGGACCGGCAGACAGTGTCCATGGCAATTAATGAAGTCTTCAACGAGCTCATATTAGATGTACTCAAACAGGTAAGGACCACAGAGACCTCGCGTTTTAAAGCAGAACAAAGTACTGCATAATTAGCAAATGTTGCGCTTGTCCTGAAATTTCTTTGACTGGTGGACAAAGAGCAAGCGGGGGAGGGAATTAGACACATTACTTTATTATGACCTTATTTTTATCAGAGAGAAACTGCAGCTGTTCAGATCGATGTAATTGCTGCAGCGTTATGAATGAGCTGCTTGTTGGGAGAATTTCTGTTTGGAAAGGAAGTGTGCCCTGACTTGAAACACAGCTTTTTATAGTATTACCAGTTCCTTCTAGCTGACAGCAGCTACCACAGCTGTCCATTCTTAAATCTGTGACAACTCCTCAGTCTTTGAAAATGTTTTTTTGGGATGCAGTTATGTTGTAGCAAACAGAAGTTGTGTTGATACAATGCACGTATTCAGCCCTGTCTGGAGGAAGGATCGCTCCCCTGAAATGTTGGCTTCTAGAGCTGCCCCCCTTCAGCAGGGCGAGGAGGTGTAGAGGATCTCCAGAGCCTTCTCCCTTCTTGTTCCTGACTCACGGGTTGTATGTACTCAGACACAGGAAGTCATGTGGGCCTCTGAATTCACAGCAAGCTTCTGTCAGTCTTCAGTTTCTGCAGATTTCCAGTAGCAAGTTTATCAGCTTAGGCATGGCTTTAAAAACTGCATTTCTCTCACGGGAAGTGTACGTATCTCGGGGATCGGAGGGCTCACAGCACAGCTTACCTATTTAAAGTGGACTTCTATCTCATGTGGCTTTTTTTTTTTCTTTCATCTTTGATTTCTTGGCTTCTTGGTGAGGATAGAAACAAAGACTTTCTTGGCAGGCTTTCCAAAGCCGTTCCAAAGAAGTCATCAGAAGGTCTTGGCACAGGAAATTCCTTCAGAATATCCATAGAACAATGCTGAAGTCTATTTTTGTTAACTCCTGGTTGCTTGTTGGAGGTGAGGGCTGGGACAGACACGCAGACTGAGTCAGCTGAGTGCAAAATGAAGTCATTCTGCAGTTTAATACCATGAAGATGAAACAACCAGTGTCATATCGGACCTTCCACTTGAAACTTGTGAGGAAATCTGATTTCTTTTCATGGCATTGTCTCTTGCTCTTTTTTTGTCGACTGTCTCCTTTCTTTCCTCTCTGGGTGGTGAGACCTCTTTTCAAGTGTGTCTGAGTGCCTTGGAGTAGTTTCTTGACACTTAAACGTAGTTTGCAGTGCCCCCTGAGCAGCCGTTGGCCTCATGGAGAACGGAGCTCCCGTGTGCCTGGCACCCATCTGCCTCAGGCCCAGCACATTCCCCGTAGCCTGTTGCTTTAGTTGTCTGGGCTGTTGCAGCTTGTGATGACTTCAGGGTAGGAGTGACAGGCCATATGGTAGCCGTGTTGTTGTTGTGTACTTATTCTGGGTCTCCAAGACTACGCAGGATTGCAATGATAACATAATTTGTCATATTTCAGTTTTCTGAAAGCAGTGTCCTTCACTTCGGTGACAGCTGGTGTGAAAATAACCCCAGGAGCTGTCAGAAAAGAATCTCATGCACACAAATACTAGATGCAGATTTTGCAGAAATCATGGGGGGAGAACATCAGTCTGGCTTGACTTTGAAAGCAAATCCACTCTGTATAAGGAAGGGGAAAACACCTGGTTATGACTTAGAGAGAGCAGGGTGCAAAGAGTGAAGCTGTGGGAGTCTTCTGCACGCCCTCGCGACCACCCCGACCTCCGGCTGAGCGCGGGGGAGGCAGAGCACGCTCTGCATTCCTGTCCTAGGCAAGGAGGTGATGGTGAGGGAATAGGCACGGCCTCGGCTCTGGCCACAATTACCGGGCTAGAAGAGCTGAGCGCAGCCAAGCTCTGTGTGTGTGGTTTTGTTGTCTAAAAACAAACACGCTCCTCCAGCTGTCCTCAGTTCTTCACTCCAGACCTATAGGGACAGACGTCTTTGATTTTGTTGCAGCACAACATTTGTTTGCTTATATCCAAAATTGCTATAGCTATAAGACGTTAGAGAAAAACATTTGTGGTGTCTTTTCCAACTTTTCCATTCTCTGAACCTGAAATATTTTGGGTACAGTGCGTTCTCTATAGCTTGCTCATAGGTATATTGGTGTACCATAGAGTCATAGAATGGCCTGGGTCAGAAGGGACCCCAAGGATCATCAAGTTCCAGCCCTCCTGCCACAAACGTGGACTTTTCCTCCTTCTTTTGAAATATTCTTTTTAATAGTGATGTTCAGGACTTGCTTACAAGTGCTTTTGTTGCTCATAAAGTTGATTCAGTCATCTTTCAGGAAAAATAAAGTACTGTGAGAGAAATCTTGGTAAAATTTAAAAGAGAGGTACAACTCTGTTCCCTTAAACACAAGCATTGTATCAACATTTAGCTAAACCCAGACTTGCCCAGTGTAGCTGTATCCCATCCAGTAGATGCCAAGAGAATGGTTCTGTTACCAGTTTCTCCAACATGCTCACAGAAGCAGCGTTGTGGGGTTGCTTCTTTAACAGGTGTCTTAGTTTCTAACTGAAACTTTCTCTCAGTGNGGGGGGGGGTGAGCGAAAGGCTGTGTGGGGTTTCCAGGCCTGCCTGCTGAAACCAGAACAACAGGACACAACTGAATGAGCACACGGGCTGTGTGGAGACAGTCTCAGGACAGGGCTGCTCCGGCTTTGTGCCTGTGAATATTTCCCAAGTGGGCTGGATTTGGGGTGTCTGGACAGAGAGCAACATCTGTCATCAGGGTGTGCATCTAAACAAGATTGATTTATTTTTTTAATAACATCTTTCATTAAAGCATTAGCCATAAATCGCAGTGATGGCAAATGTCTGTACTTGACAGAAGAAAATTAAATAGCAAAGGTCACCCAAGAGGACCAAAGAAGTCATAAGAAGGACTTAGTTCTGACATAACAATTGCTTAGTTCTTCAGCTAACCCCGCTGCTTAAAATGGGGCAGAAGAACAGGGAGTGGTTTCTCATGGGGTGGACGGTTAGCAGTGTGCTGGTATGAGGAATGGAAATGTGGAGGGGAAGTCTGCAGGGCCTTGACCTAACTGTTGTGTGCTCTGCTGGGCCTTCTTAAGCCACATAACCAAAAGACAAAGAGGTGCGACACAGGCCAGGCATTTCAGCTGTCCTGTTGTTTTTTGCAGGGTTACATGTTGAAAAAAGGTCACAAAAGGAAAAATTGGACAGAACGATGGTTTGTACTGAAACCCAATATTATTTCCTACTACGTAAGTGAAGATTTAAAGGACAAGAAGGGAGACATCATGCTGGATGGCAACTGTTGCGTAGAGGTAAAGAAAAGCAACCAACTATGGCTGTGTAAGGAAGAATTCATCTTTTATTGTGAACATGATGGACCTCTGGTAGCTTTCATTAACAAAATGTTTTTCACTTTGTATGAAACAGTCCATGTACACTCTTTTTATAAACATTCTTAATGCTGGTCTTTGTAGGTATGTACGAGTGCAGGAATGGGGCTTGACAACGTAACTTTAATGTTTGTAAGAATAATCCTTTGCCATCCATTCTAGGCCTTGCCTGACAAA
This sequence comes from Penelope pileata, assembly GCA_013396635.1. NCBI lineage: Eukaryota > Metazoa > Chordata > Aves > Galliformes > Cracidae > Penelope > Penelope pileata. Next base: position 11,192 of record WBMW01002824.1, on the reverse strand, counting down.
GATGGAAAGAAATGCCTTTTTCTCATAAAGTGCCTTGACAAAAGCTTCGAGATCAGTGCCTCTGATAAAAAGAAGAAGCAGGAGTGGATTCAAGGTAAGGTTTCAAAAATTTTAAAGTTATGTTAAAGTAAGCTGGAGACTTGCAAGACGTGCTTTACACAAATTTAAAATTCTTGGTCTTGTGATTTTTGGTGTTTCCATTTTGGGCACGTGGGAAGTGATCTTTGAGGAATTAAGGAACCGCAGACTCATGAAGGCCTAAAAGCTCACATAGAGGGAATCAGCTTCTTTCAGTGGGGTGTCCCAACTGAAGCAGCCAAAACGAAATGGCTGTTCTTGTGTGCTTTTTCTGTATGGCTGTACTACGGGGGGGAGGGGCAGGGAATAGACAGGAAGTCGTTGGTTTAGAGGAGAAAGGGAAAGCTGGTTCGTTTCAGTGTCATAAAATGGCTTTGCCTTTATGGTTTTCCTTGAGGTAGTATGGTTTGGTGAACTGAGGATAAGGCTGGGAACTGTGGCTTTCTTTTCTATTACCATGAAGAAGTTACTCCTTCTGAGACCGTCCCAGGTATCGGGGCTGCGGGACGTTACAGGCACCTTTTGCGGGGTGAGGTAGAGGCCTCTGCAAAGCCGCCAATGCCAACGGTATTTGAGCGTGTGCAGCTGATGTTTAAAATTCTAACACTGGGAGCTGTTTGCTTCCACTCACACTTCCTTTTTTACCCTGAAGCATGTATTGCACTGAAGTCTATTGCATAAAGAATTACTGGGCTCCAAAATGAGCTCTGTTGTGGCAGATGAAAATATACATACATAGGTGTGTGTGTATATATCTCAAAAGCATCTCTCTCTCCTCAGCTTTGATGTCTGTTTCCTTACTTGAATACATGTAAATGACAACTGCTTTCTTAACTGGGAGACTTTTTTTCCAGTGAGACTAGAAATGGTTTAAGGTCGGTTCTGGGAACGTGTGTTGGATAACATTTTCCATTTCTGGATTAGAGTCACTGAACGTGGGGAGTGGGAAATACCCAGCTCTGTGTTTGAAGCTGGTTGTACAAATAATTTGTGTGCCCGCTGCTTGTTAGAAATCTGTATTGGGACTGGCAGAGCGCATTGGATTTGCCTGACCTTATCCTTGTGGCACACAGCCTGGCGAGAGCTAAGTGCCTTTTACTGTGGGTTTGTGTTCACAGCTAGCACGAGGAGAATTAACAGCAGTCATTGCTGATTTGTAATGTATTATTTTGAAAATAAAAAAACAGCAGAGGTAGTAATTTCATGGGGCTGTCCAGAAAGGTTTGGCATTTCCCTTCACTGCTGTTCTCTTCCTCCCCCTGCGCGCTCCCCGCAGCCATACAGACCACCGTGAGCCTGCTGCGAGCGGGGAGCCCCCCGCCGCACAAAGAAGCACGCCAGAAACGGAAAGAACTGCGCCAGAAGCTGCTGGCTGAGCAAGAGGAGTTGGAGCGGCAGATGAAGGAACTGCAAACGGCCAACGAGAACAAGCAGAAGGAACTGGAGACTGTGAGAAAGGTGGGAGCGCGAGCTGTCGGCTCTCACGCTTTAGGCTGTCTTTGTGGTGTAGGTGGGCCTCAAAGTAGAAGTGGCTGTTGAGGTGTTCAGGCACATTACATAAGCTCCTGCGGAGGAGGTGTGCTTGTGTCAGCTGGAGCCCCCCGGTAACGAGATGTGCTGCAGCCTGCAGTGCGCCGTACACGCTGCTGCAGCCGCTCCCGAGGATCTGCGGGCACGGGGGGACTGGCGTGGCGCAGCCCCTGTGTACACAAAGGTATTGTGAGGTTGGGGTGAGAGAAAAGCCAGCGCTGCGCATGGTGGGCAGGGACTGGAGAGTCTCCTAGGTTCAGTTACTTTTGTGTGGTTGTTGGTTTTGGTTTTTTCATATTGGAAATGTCTGCCAAGCATGGGGCTTTCCATTGATGTTCTTAGGTAATTTTTCCAAAGTTACGTTGTGTGAATTGTGGGGGGGGAGAACACTTTTCTTCATGCAGACTTTGTTTCTAGGCATACAAATTAAATTTACAAAGATCCCAAAGTTGCAAATTGATTTTATGTATTGGTGTAATTTCATGGTAGTTGTTGAGAGATGTACAGAGCTGAGAAACGTAGAATCTATGAACTGTTCAGATGCACGTCCCTTGCAAGGCTTGGGTTGTCTTCTGAAAGCCCGAGAATTGCACGAGAGATTTCTGCATCTTAGCAGAAGACTTTCTGAAAAAATAAATGAGTTAAGGTCCTCCTAGATAGCTTTTAGTCTAGGTGCAGTGACTAAAGGTGCCATCGCTGTGGCTGTGCACACTAGCAGTAGGTGGCACGTGCCAATGGATCTTTGGTCGTTGGAACGAGGGGTGTCTGAAATAGTTCTGAGTGGGAGTCAGGGACTGTGTTAAACCTGGCTGGAGTGGTGTGTTCCTGTTGGTCCCCTCCCTTCTCACATTTTGGTGCTACTCCCTAAACCGCATAGTTGCCATCATACCCGGTAACCCCACCTGCAGGCAGGAAGCTGCCAGCAGGAGCGGACCAAGGTGCATCTTCTTGCTGAGCTTTGGCGAAAGCACGAAGCCCACCCTGCCAGTGGCTGCGAGGGCATGTTTGCCATCTCGGTTCAGTACTGGCAATGTTTAATTTGAATGTGGGGAAGGAAATCAAAAGAAAACTTCACCTAAATAGCATCTTGAGTTTGTCCACAATTATATGCTTATGGGTGCTCTGGCAGAGGAACAATACTTCTAAAAGAGCGGTAGCGTAATTTTAGCCTTTCAAAGGAGAGTGTTCCTGTACTACGTATGTTCTACTGCTTAAAAAGAGAAACTAGGAGCCTTCCCCTTCCCTTCTCCTCATCTATTGCGGGATGTAATGGGAGGGGTAGCAGAAGCACTCGAGTGGTAGCAGAAGCACTTCAAGGAATTAAAGTTCATGCTTGGCAGTTCTAATTGTTTAGGCCTCTGCTTAGTTCATGTAGGTGACGTGAGAGGAAAAGGATTTAAATGTGGGACTTCCCAAAGTACTAAAACAAGATGGGTGTCCCTCTTGTACTGAAGGTTTGTCCAAGTAAATTCACCAGCCCAGCATATTACAGAAGGGTGCTTGCTTTCTGTTTTCTCAGACAAATCAGATATTTTTCTTTGAAAAATTCTGTGAAAGAATTTTGTTTTCAGTACCGTTAATGTTTTCACTGGTACCTGTACATTCCCAGCCTTCCCGGCACTCTAAACATACACACTGTGGAAGTAAGATGAAAGGAAAAAATGCAATGGCTATCTTTATTTGTGAAGCTGAGATACAAAGAAATGTTAAATAAGCAAGTCGCAAGAAGTCATGAGGTAGCAGCAGCTGTTTCCTCAGCCTTGGCAATGATGAGGCGAATGTTCTTCCCCCTAATTCCAAGTGGTGATTATAGACTATAATTCTCTTTACCTTACATGGCAATTTAGGGGATGTTAAAGAGGTGATTCACAATAACACCATTGCTTACGGTCAAACGCTGTGGCACTTCTGCTTTCCCATGGCAATTTAGTGCTTCTCTCTTCTGTTCCTGCGTGAACTCTATACGTGCTGGCATGTGGTCGCTGCTGCTGACCTCCTGTGCAGTCCTGCATGGAACGTGGCTCTCCATAAGCTTTCCACCCCTACAAAGTAGACATGTCTGTCCGTTTCCTTCTCTATTGGTTTTGCTATGGAGATTTCAAATGAAATGTGGAGGAAATCTGATAACAGATTTTTCATTTATAAATTTTTAATCGTCTTGCGATAAGACTAAAAATGATAGCTAGAGATTGAGAATAGACTCAGACATCAAAAATTCAGGAAAAAAAACAGCTGAGGTCTTAAGGCTTCTGAAGTCATCTTCCTTTTCTTAAAATAAAAAATTAATTAAATTTCCCCAGATTGGTTTAGTTTTGACAAATTATTTTTTCCCTCTTTCTTTCCCACCAGCAACTGGAAGCAGCAGCTGCTCGCGCTGCTGAGGAGGAGAAGAAAAGACTTCAGACTCAAGTTGAATTACAGGATCGCTTCAGTCTGGAGCTGGAGAGAGAAAAAATGGTGAGTGGTGCTTGTGGCTTTTTGCTGATTACACAGTGGGCAGCGCCTTTGGCAGCGACTTCCCTCACGAGCAATCACTGGAAGAGTTCAGCACAATGTGCAGGAAGTTGGAGAATGCAGTCTGCATTACATTATTAGAGATGTAAGAATAACATTTTAACAAGGGAATAAAAAACCTGAAACTGCTTTGCAAATTGTAGGTGAGACTTTCAGAGCTTCAGTAATACTGGAAAATCACAAGTAGAAAGAACGGTTTACAAAATAAATGCAGACTGAAATTATCCTCCTTATTCTTCCTTACATTCAAGGATGGAGAAGCTGAGACTGGTCCATGTTGTATTGCTACACAAAATGAACAAAGGTGTAATTAAAATGCATTTTAGGATTTGTCTGAATTGATTATATTCCCCAAACTGTTCTTTTTCCATACTGTTGGTTCTTTTGTACTTCTTATACATGTGCACACACAGTCAATTAACTGCAGCTTTAAAATGCTGTCAGTATGATCCAGGCCAAGGATTTCCAAAACAACTGATTTTGGGTCTTCAAGGGTTTTGTCAGGCGTAACGGGCTCTCTGTCAGCTGCAGAAAAGAAGTACAAACAGCCACGGCAGTGCAATGGACCGTCTCAGGACAAATGCACATGTAGTGCTGTGTTAGGGGCTGTGTGAATTCCTGAACACAATCACCTCCTGGGTCAGTGGGATTTAGGTTAGCCGGGGGAAAGCAGACTGCAGACCAGTGGAGCAGGACGTGCCATCCTGTCACAACTGAAAGGAAACTTTTCTTGCTGACGTAAGGAGCAGTGCTCGCCTTCTGTGAGGTAAGGGTTGAGCGTTACTGAGGTTTCAGTGCCTCATCGCTCCTCAGTTCAGTGACAGCTGGCTGCTGCTGTCCCCAGCGTGAGCTGAGCTGGAGGATGGTTCTGGTGCTGCAGTACCCCTCCCCTCCTGCTCTGGTCAGTGAAAGGGGGAAAACAGGCTCAGAAAACGGATGACCATAGGTGTGCAGCTTCATTTGTTTATTGTAGTTGATTTCAGCTAAGTCAACCTCCACAGCTGACTTCCAACCTTGATCCACTCTTTGCTGTTGCAAGTTGCCATGCCATCATCCAGCTGTACCTTAAATCTGCTACTGCCAAAGGAGGACTTCCCTGATGAAACAATTTGAAACAGTGTAATTAATTAAACTGGCTGAACTTTGTGTCCAGACACTCTACAAGCTTGTTCATTTTAGCATGTATCTGTAAACTAAGTGATGCAATCAAACTGATAGAAGGCTTAAACTACTGTAAAAACCCTGAGCAGCGTGCAGTGAGCCGAGGTAAATGACCTTTTTCCCCCCTGTACTCTTAGTTACACAGCTACAACTCTAGACTCAATGTTATCAGTCTCGCTCTGTAGGCAGCAGGAAAACATCTCTCTGAAAACGCTGTCTGGAAGAAACCTGGAAGTAAACGTGGACTGAATAGTAGATCACATGTCCTCAATTTATGCTGCTAGGTGAGACAAAAAATGGAAGAGCAAGTCGCTCAGAAATCATCCGAACTGGAACAGTATTTACAGAGAGTGCGTGAGCTGGAAGAGATGTACAAGCAGCTACAGGAAGCTTTGGAAGTTGAGAAACAGGCACGTCAAGATGAAGAAACTGTAAGGAAACTTCAAGCCAGGTATGCATTTTACCTAGTGGTGCTGTTTCTGTTTCCCACCTTGCATGCAAAGATTAAAAAAAACTGTGCCATACTTGTAAAGATTGCTGGCACGTTGGATGCTTTGCTGGGAAGGAGGACTAGCTTAAAGTGCAAAGGCAGGATATTTTCTTAACGAAATGCCAGCTGAAGCTGGCACTTATTGTTATGTATGTTTTGATTAGCCCTTCACAGTGGGAGCGATCAACAATTTCAGAAAGGCAGGCTCGCTCACTTTTCATCAGGCTTTGTGCCTGTCCACACTTAAAAATTGAGATCACTCTGTACAGACATCTAGTTGTGTGCTTTACAGAGCAGTAGCTGTAAAAACAACTTGTTGCATTTCATCACAGATCTAAATTGCAACTGATAAAGAGTTAACCCTTCTCTAGGCTTAATTGAGTGTGGTTTGTTTCTTCATACAGTCTTCCTGAGACAGTTAAGATAACTCATTATTCTCAGTAGCCCGTCATAGCAGTGAGCCTGCTGCACTTGTGACATCATTTTCAGTGTCGCCCTGAAGACAAGCCAACAAGCAGTAACTTTTCCCAGCTGGCATCTCAAGCTTTTTTTCTTTTGGATTAAAATTTAAAAGAAATAAAATAATTAGCTTGTCTTTGCTCTTTGTATGCTACGCAATGGATACAGCTTACTGTACAGTGCAATTAAGATCGCAATCCCCATTGCAGATTACTGGAAGAGGAGTCGGCAAAGAGAGCTGAACTGGAAAAATGGCACTTGCAGCAGCAACAAACCATCCAGATGACAGAAGCAGAGAAGCAAGAGTTAGAAAACCAGAGAATGATAAAGGAACAGGCTCTTCAGGTTGCCATGCACCAACTGGAACAGCTCGAACTGGAAAGGAAGGAGGCCCTTGAGCAGTATGAGGTGAGCTGTTGTTTATCAGCCTCTTGTGCTTAGCCAGGTATTTGGTAGCTTATCTGAACTTGAAGTTCATCTATGTCACGCCTCTTTAAGGATTGGTAAAGCATAAAATTCAGAAGAACAGGTAGGATAGTTATGTGGTGTTTTTTTGTTTTTTTTTTTTAAACGCATCTACTGGTCTGAGGCAAAAAAAGAGGACAACAGGTTTCAGATGCATCACCCCTTTATTCTTTTATCCAAATCCACATGCAAGCCAGCTCACTCCTATCCTGAAATACTCTTTACGAGGCTGTCTTCTGCTATAGACGATCTGGATGCAGTCCCACTGCTGTCGTAACCAATATGCCAAAGCATATTTTGGATTAGTTATTGTTGCAATGTTTCGGTAATGTAATGGGGCAACATTGTCTTCTACAGATGAAAAATTGATGTGCTACTGTAAGCCCTCACTCCTTAGAAAGGTACTGAAGCCCTGAATTCGTGTTAAGGACAGCATGGAATTAGTCCAGGTTCTCAAACGCGTAGCGTGCCTACTTGCCCAACTGCCAGGCCTGTTCTCTGTTCCACTGTGTGATTTTTGTGTAGGCCAGGGGCTGTACTCATGGAAGAAATATGAAGGATTTCTCATAATGCAGTGTGTACAGAGACTGAATTTCTGCGTCCTTTGAGGGGCTAGACAGGTGATGATCCTGCATCTGTTTAGGTCAGAAGACAAAACAGGACTCACTTTCTGTTTAACTTGGGAGTGTGTTTATGCTACCTCTGCCTTGGTGTTAGCTTCTGTGAAGGGCAAACTATTGAGCTGCCTTGTCCAGCACAGAACACAATGCAGTGAGCCCAAGAAGGGGCCCCGATGGAGTATTTCTGGCCACTTCTCAGCTTACCGTGTTGTTGTTACATCTAATGCCACCATTGGTGTTGCTTTCAGACAATACTCGACTTCTTTGTTTTTTCAAATGACACCTCAGGCTTTTTGTATATGAAACATCATGTATTGCTCTGTATAAATGGCAGACTAGACTAACAAAACAAACAGTGAAACTAAAATGGTGCAGTAGGTCACTGCAAAAGTTGACACATTATTTTAGAATAAATTAATTATTGAGAACTGAGCCAAAGAACAGCATAGAGAGAAGAATCTTTCTTGCTTATGGCTATCATCAGCACTGGTCTGTTCTACAACTTTACATTTTATGAGAGCGAGTTATATTCACTAGCTGCTCCTAGATGACACAAGACAATGCATCTTTCTGTTTAGAAACTACAGTTCATGTGTTTTCAGTCTTCTTCAAGTCTAGTCCTTGTTATGCAGCTACAGGAATCTTATGAACCTGGTTATTTTGGGGTTCAGGCTTGAGGACTTGATACAGCTAGTGACTGGCTAAATTAGTTACGATGCTGATCTGAAATGGAACAGTTGTCCTCACTAAACAGTGCAGGCTGACGTAGCATTAGATTTAAAAAGGTTTTCTTTTCACGTAAATGAAGTTTTCACGTTTTCAAACAGGCTTCATTTTATTTCAGGAGGTTAAAAAGAAGTTGGAAACAGCAGCTAACAACACCAGGAGCTGGAAAGACAAAGTAGCTCACCATGAGGGATTGATTCGGCTAATAGAACCGGGTGAGTTATCAACACTACAATCACAAACGCCTTGTACTCAGTCTGTCTCAAACTCCCATCAACCAACTATGTATTCAAGACTCTTAGTTGCTTAAGGAAGGATTGTTGAGGAAGCTACAAACCTGGAGTGTGCTAAATTTGAGCAAAAATAAACATGAGAATCTTTCAAGCTGTGCTAGCCCTGCTAAAACCATTTCTTTTAAAATACTGTATCACGTTATAATGCAGTGCGGTATGATATATTGCACACTGTGATATCATTATATAATATACGTGATACATAATAGGATGTACCATGATACAATGATACATTATTGCATTGTGTCATACTGTACTACTACTTGCATCATATGGTACTGTACTACAATAATAATATTATCATATCTTGCATATTATATTATATTGTATTATAGTATTACACTATGTTACATATAGTATATAATATAGTATAACTTATAATTTTATAATTTAATAAAGTATATTTATTACCTATAGTATATAATGTGTGCGTGTATATCATAATATACTATGTTGTATTATTATAGTATTGAATTGTATAACAAATACTATTACACTTTGTATAATAGTGTATGTATTATACTTAGTGTATATACGTAAGTATATATACTATGTGTATTTATATATGGGAGTATATGTTACCATACATAATATAGTATATGTAATATACTATAAAATTATAAATTATAGCATACTATATTATACACTAGTATTATATAGTATATAATATACTAAGAATATATATTATACTATATTGTACTACACTAAGTATAGTATTATACTATTATACTAAGTGCAATATTATACTATAATAGTAATAGTATATAATACTATAATATTATTACATATACTGTATTATAGTGCATACCATCTTATACATATTATATGTCTATAATACATATTATAATTACTGTATATATTATACTTAGTACAATATGCTAATTATACTATAGTATATTATACTATAGTAAGTATCATACATACTATTTATGCTAAGTATATTATACATTATAATACAAAGCAATACTGTAATAATATAGTATATTATAACATTGTATATGTAATAAGAAATATAGTATAATCTATTATACTGTAGCATATTACAAAATTATAAATTATGCTACATTATATATGCTATAATTGTATTAATATATATTATACTTAGTATGATATACTTGGTATAGTGCAATATATAAGAATAATATATAATAAGTGTAGTATAATGCATAATACTATACCATATAATACTAAGTATATGTACTAACTATAATATTTTCACAAGATAGTATGTTATTATATATAATATAGCACATGTAATGCACAATGTATATACAATATTGTACTATAAAATTATCAATTAGTGTACTATATTATATACTATTATAGTATAACATGCTATAGTATAACATTGTACTTAGTGTATGTGTATTAAGAAGTATAATGATATTATAGTATAGTATACTATAATGCTACAGTATATAATATGGTATACTAATAGATAATTTTGTATTACAATATTGTATATACATCTGTTACATTTATATAATATCTTATACAAAAATATATTCTCTGTATATATTATACTTAATATACTTAGTATAGTATAATATGGTATAGTATAAAATACTTTTACTAATATATTATACATATATNNAATACTGTTACTAATATATTATACATATATAGTATAATATTATACTTAGTATACTTAAGCTAGTATAATAACATATACTATTATACTAAGTATAATATATAATACAGTTATAGTGTATATATATAATATGGTATGATAATGTTTAATATACTATAATATATTGACAGTATATTTATTTCATCGACTAGATACTAAAAATAATACTGTACTATATTGTATTATGATAGTATTCCATTGTATTATAATGTATAACATTATACTTAGTATAGTACTATATATATTATTCTTAGCATACTTAGTATAGTATAATACACTATAATAGAACCTTATACTATATACCCCATATTATACTTAGTATACTGTAATACACTATAACAATATAGTGTAC
>WBMW01002822.1:19073-139219 GCA_013396635.1 Penelope pileata | reverse complement strand
CTCTGTCTCTGTCTCTGTCTCTTTTTCTTTTATCTTACTGTTTAACCCAGATCTCCTTAGTAGCCCATCAGGTTTGCAGTCCTCAGTCTCCCAACTCTCCCCTTGGCATCACCTGCTTGTTTAACCCCCCTAGTCCAGCTTCTAATGCAACAAGTGATGAACAAAACCTCAATCAACCTGCCCAGCCACTGCTGGCTACACCCTGGGAAGCACTTTCCAATTAATCCAGCTTCCATACGTTTATCTATCTACCCAGCATGTTTATGATAACCTTGCAAAACAATGGCAAACGTCAAAATACATGGCATCCTATGTAGGGAGATAGCAATTAGGGAATAATGTAAGGCCATGCTAGGCACTGCCAGAGGAAGAGGGGTTGCAGGAAAGGGAAGGACTGGGCAGACATGTCCCTGCTGGCCCCAAGATAAGCAGATATTCCCTGCTGGAATATCTGCTTATTGTTTTTGCAGTTTTGTGAGATGGTGTCAAGCACATCCAAGAGAGAAAAAGACTGCCTATAAGTAATGTAAAGCTGTAGGTATAGGAGCTAAGAGTAATCAGAGGGGTGTATGTGTAACTCGTTAAAAAGCAGAGAAAGAAAAGCATTATTTTGTTAAATTTTTCAGAATTCTGTTCTGCATCTCTGCCTTTATCCCTACAGATGTCTACATGGGGCTATCACTTACTGGCAAGGACCTAGCAAGTCACCCTCCTACAGCATTTAATCAGAAGAAGGACTTGTGCTTGTTTTTTTGTCTCTGAGGTCTGCATATTCATCAGTTTTCTACATCCTGGGTTCAATAAAACACCCTCCCAACTCCTGGTCAAAGAGAACTGATAAATCAATTGGTCAATCAACAGCAGTAGGGGCTGTTTCTTTGCCTAGGAAGCTTTGGCATTGACATACTCACAAGCAGGGTGACTTCGGCATCCGAAATGGTGCCCATTGCAGCAGTTATACACATTTGATGCAAGATTTTCCCTCTCTGTGATGGGCAATAGCTCCCTTGTGGATTTAAATGACTCATTCCTCTGCCCAGAGCACTGGGAGGGCTTAGAGATGACTGAAGCCTTTGCCACCCAGGACCTCTGGAGCTGGTGGGTAAAAACAAACAAAGGCTCATGAAAAGATTATATTTCAAGAGGCAATGCCTACAGTGGAAGAATGGAGGTTGGGATCTAGCAGGTCCCAGAACCTGACGGCATCTTGCTTGCTTCAAGAGTGAGGAAACAGCAGCTCTCAAAGGCAAAAGCAATTAATCGCCTGAGCACAGAGCTAAAATCTGACACTTGGTACCACACAATGTTACCAAGGCCAAAAATAAAAACTGGCAATTGCAGTTCAAGGCAATGCCAGCAGAAGGGCCATCTTTTACTTTTCCGTCTTTCTTCTGCTCTTTCCCCAAGAATTTGCTTCTGGGCACTGTCAGAGACAGGCTGTGGTGAAATGTCTTTCCAGTTCCCTGTGGCCTTCTATTTATCCTTTCTCAGAGGAAAGGCTGCAAACGCCACTAAGGAGAATGACGGATGCTGAGATCTCAAGGAAATGAACCATTCCTTGATTGCTTGCTTAGCTGAGCAATTTGCAACATGATAGACAGCAATTATACCATACAGCGTCAATTTGTCTGTTCATTTTTCCCTCTCTGCGTTTCCTCTTCTTGATAGAATAATCACTGACAATAATCACAAGCAGCTGTGGGAAGGAAGTACATCCATCAGCTTTAATGTCAGCAGGAATGAGAACTGATTCCTTCAGTATTTGCCACAGCTCTGCATCCTCCAAGTAATTTACATTTTCCTTAGAACAGTGCTAATATCGTATTTCTATTACCTACTCCTATTCTAGTTTACAATCTGAAACAACAGATATTCAAAGGAAGATATCCATTTCAAAATAATGTATGGTTGTTCCATCTGCCATTCTGTATTCCCAAAAATAATTGCAAAATTATGTTTTAACTCTCTTGATGCTATGAATACTGACGGAAGTGTTGCTTGAAAGGCTGTGGCTACGTAACATCACTCAGAGCCAAGGAAATGGGTTTACTCATCATATAAAGATGAAGATAGCAAAGCACAGAGCAGTCAGGATGGTGTTAAATAGGCAAACTCTACGGACTGCAGAGGCTTTTCAATGCTTGTCTATGTGTGACTTGTTACTTCTAGCAATGATTTAACCTGTGTCCCTATATGTAGTAGACTCCAATGCAGTATCTAACATTGAACATTCAGTGATCAAGATACCAAATTAGCAATTTATGTAATTTATAGCATTTATACATAGCATTTGTATCATATAACCCTGCATATACTTTCATATATCTGCATACATACATGATGTTAAGTCATCATGCAACTCTGCAGTGCCATTCTCCACTTATACGAACCAATTTCTCGCAGCTGAACTTCCATCTCTCTCTGTTCAGAGACACAGAACAGCAAAAAATATGAGTCTGAAGGCACAAAAAGTGGCTCTAAGACTGCTTTTCCCATAAAACTGCTAAAGTGGTTTATTCAATAGAATCAAATCATCTTTCAAACACAGTGACACAGACAAAAGAAAATACCCTGATTACTGCTTTAGTTATGGCTTACATCAATTGATAGGCTTTCTATTACAACCATAGTACAGCTACAGAAACAAGAAGCAAGAATTACAGGGTGCCAGTTGGAAAAAGAAAGGTGAGTCAATGGACACAATGGCATTAACATCAGCATGAAATTACCATGACTTCGCTTGGATTTGTCCGCCCTCGCCATCACCGCCTTGCAGAAATAACAATCACAGAACAAGCTTTATTTTTGCAATAGCCCAAGCTCCCTTAGCATGAAGACATAGTTTTGTTTCAGCATTTTCTAAGTGTTTTCCACCAGGTGGAAACAAGGGACATGCTCAATAAGCAGCATCTGTTCAATACAGCAAATCTGCATGGTCTGAACACAGATGTCTCATCACAGACCTCACAGTTTACAACACAGAGAACCGAGAAATGAAGCAACAATTACCATGTCCTGCCCAAACAGAGCAGGTACAGGCAGATTTCCTCACCTCACAGGGGACAGGCTCTGGTGTCACACTTAAGTATGTGCCACTTGGGCAACACAAGGTTAACGGGCAGGGACTCATTAAGTTCTGCTTCTCCCCACCACTAAAACAGGCAACAATCAGCATCTTCACAAGCAATAGGGAGCAAAGGGACATTTCAGTGTCCTGGTTATCTTAATGCAGACAGTTTCAGGTAAAACAGACATTTCAAGAACTGGCCAACATTTTGATTTTGCTGGCTTAATTTGTCACCAATTACATGCTCACACATTTTACAGTGATTAGTACAGTTAAGAACACACATCAACCCACCCAAAGATCAAACACCGAGAACATTTATGGCTTCTAAAGGGAAAGTCAGACACATCAGTAACATATTTACAGCTTTCAAACCTTGAAGTGTTGAGGCAGATTTGTCTTTCTTCAGGCTTCCCACTATGGCCCAGTCCCACATTTCTGATGTTTCTCATCCCCAGGGCTTTGGGGAACATTGGAGGTGCTTGAGCTGGGACTCAGGCTCCCTCACTCCAACGCTTAGTGTACATTTGGATTAAGGTTCATTAAAAAAGCACTTAAGTACAATTGCTTGTGATTTGGGATACCATGCAGACAACACAGCAATGCCCAGCAGCCTCATCCACATTAGTTCTGATGATATTAAGATATAAAATGACAATAGTCTGGGGAGTGTTTTTTGGAGATGACGGTTACTGGCTTGACTTACAACAGTGGACCCGTTGTTTCCCTATTGAAGCCAAATGGAAAGGTTGTGCTGGCCTCAAAGCGAATCCCACCTTCAACATGTTCATATCACAATGAATTCCAAGCTGGCATTTTAAAGCAAGCAGAAGATCCCCTCTTCTCTAGAGGCATGTGATTCACACACATATAGCTGGGTGCAGGGGCTTCACTGTGGTTTGGTTCAGCCATTTATACTACCACAATGAAATGGTTTGCATAGATGAGTTTGAAAAGATGGAAAGTGCAGAAATCTGGAAGGAAAAGGGACACTCACAGCGTTTCTGCTTCCAGACTAAATTTGTTCTTTACACACACCATTAAAAACACAGTATTGCTACTGCACAGTATCTACTATATATTAAAAAATGTATTTGAAAACAAGTGAGTAAGAAACAAGAGGCTGCTCTTCCTGCCCACAACCAGGGCCCCATCTGCAGACTGGCTCTGAAATACACCAAATTTCCCATAGATTTCACTGGATTTTGGAAAAGGCCCTAAAGATGACTCCTTTATTCCTGAAACCTCAGCTCATTATAGAATTTCTCAGGAATTAGGCCTTTAGGGACTGCTGAATTTTGACAATCTTTCTTCCTTAGTGTATGTGTAAAAACTCCGAAATTCACTGCATGTTTGGGTACAAACTAGATGGGAGGAACCTTTCCAAACTCTCTGTTTTCACCTCCCAAGCTTGTGCACTGTAAAATCACAGCTTCGCTGACAGGCCACCGAGGCCCAGAAGATTTAAAAGGATGGATTCCCTCTCATTTCATGTCTTGGTGCTTTATCCAGCCCAGCTCCTCACAAAGCAGAGATGGCTCCCTCCTGCCTCATCAAACCATGCAGGGAAGTCCGCCCAAGGAGCTCCGTCACCACAACAGCTTTTGCCTTCAGCAGGCCTCAACATTTCCAGTGATGCACCAAACTCCATGGAAAATAGTTCTATTCTTCAAAAAATAACTCTTCTTAGAGTTATTTCTCTCGACCCAACCACCTGGAGTGAATATCACCTTTCACTGATTGTCAATCAGGCCTACACAGGGGCAGGTTCTGTTGGGGGACGGGGGAGCCCTCCTCGCTATCACAAGTTGTGAAGCTCCATCTATCATCAATGTGCTGTTACTCCACAGCAGTAAAGGCTCTGGACCAGAGTTGTGGTTGCAGTCTCCCAGATACCCTTCCTATGGCTTCTCTGGGTGATGACAGGCATACTTGAGCAAAAACCACCATGGGTCCCCCTTCACAATTCATGAACTGGCTTTGAACACTCTGCTGCTATCACAGAAGATATGCTGAAATATTACAATGGGCCTATCACTTTTTAATCTGTTCTGTCCATAAATCAAAAGCAAGCAGATAAACTATGTTGACTAAGTCCTTCCTTTGATGACAGCACTGAGGATCCATAAGCCAGCTCTGCTGACCTGGAGAAGCAGGCCTAGCTACGTTTTTCTGACTGAATGTGCATTGCCCGTGTATGAAGATCTCAGAAACTTCTTAAGAGATTCTCATAAATAATACCAGGAGCTGGTGATTAATCCATAATATTGTAATTTTCTCTCTCCCTGTCCCAGATTTCATATTCTCAGCAAGAGAGCTGGGATTACAGCCTGAGCTCAGGATGAGGTACCAGAGAGCTGACAGCATTTCTTCATGGATCCCTGCATGGCTGAAACCCACCGGGCACCATCTCCATCCTCAGACCCTGCTCCTTCAGTATAGCAGCAGGAATCCAATTATCCAGTGCCCAATGCAACGTAAGGTGAACAAGAAAATTCTGAAACCTTCCACACACAGCATTTCTGACAAAAAAAGCTGTAGATTTTTCAATTATTTTTTGAGCAACACCTGAAAAATGAGTCAGAAAGTAAACACGTTGCAACATGCACTTCATCTCAGCGACTGTTTTATATATATTTCTTGAAGGATTTTTCTGGCTTGCAAATCACTCCCTACATCTCATCTAACTGTACACCTATGTACACCTTCACAGACACGTCTGAGCCTGTTTCTGCAGTCCCTACACAAATAAAATACCCATCCGCTTGAATGGGAGTTCTTTTCAGATAAAAGTTGCAGGATTGGGCCTTTGGTGCATACGTGCAAGTATCCTGCACACACATTTTAAAATCATTAAAAAAATATAGTAGTTATAGGCTTATAATCCATCAAAATCTAAACACAGTAAAACTGCACTTTTTACAGTTTAGCCTAGGTGAACTTACATTGCTCATTTATATGAAGCAAACAAAGGAAAGGAAATGTCTGTGTCCCTGTAAATACAGGATAGCTGTAATTACAGTTTTGCTTATCCTTTTGCCTGACTGAAAAGTCCAAAAGGATTTTTGCAACTAAACAGAGAGACTTGTTCCATTTCTTTCGGACATGCTGTTTTTCAAGTGCTTTCCCATCTTTCTGAAGTATCTCTTGCAACAGATCAGATTCCTTTCAGTTGCTTTTGTTCACTTCAATTGACATAGTGAAGAAAAACTCTTACCAAAGAATGTATCCTTAGCAAAGCAGCAGCAAAGCATACTGAAGTCACTACCAGGCCCTTACTCAGGCAGAATAAGGGCTCTAGGTCTGGCTTCAGCATCATTCCCATTATCATAAAGCTTAATGCACAGCAAGATGACCTACCCACGGGTCACATTGCTCTCTACATAGCACTTCTGTTACAGCACTTCATTATCAAAGCCCTTTGCACATTAATTTACAAAACTAGCAAAGACAGATCTCTTTTGCATATTGAATCAAGGAAACCATTTCACGTACAGGTTCATTCCTGGTGCACTGCACACCACACAGCTAATTGTGATGCAGTTCACCAACACACAGTGCAACTCTAAGACCAAAAGCACAACAACACAAATACATAAAGCTCAAGCACAGCTCCTTAACCTACTCCTGGCTGGTATTTACCAAGCAAGCTGTGACCGAGCACATGGGTTGCTTTTAAAGTAATCAGAACTCTGAAGTCTAGTGTAAAACAAATACAGACTCTTGCATACCATCCAGGTCACTGCTGGTCAGCAGGATCTTCTGAAATAGCGACCATGGTGCTTCACTTCCCTTTAGATCATTTTATCTATAGCATGATCAGCTTTCAGAGCTGTCAGCACAATATAGAGGCTTTTAAAAGAAGCTTTGTGCATTCATGCATTACAAAATCAAAATCCAAGTCCTGATTCGGATTTAAACACCCTCCCAGAACAGAAAAGCATCCTCCACAGAGGACAAGCACTTTAAACTCCAAATCTTTATAATCTGAACAAGACAAGACAAGGCACTGGACAACAGCCCAAGTGCTTCAGACTAAGAATTTATATGAGGAAACTGCTCATTCTAACTATGCCAGCACAGCTGAAACAGCAAACTTCACTCTCCTGTGTACGCAGTCATACCAATATGAAAGGGCATATACCAGCAGTCCCCTACACCATGCTTCAGTGGTCAGAATAAAATCTGGCAGCATGTGGCATCTTTTCTGCGTCAGGATTTTGCCAGTTTAACTGTATCAGGTGGAAAAACCAGCTTGTCATAATGCAGTTACATCAGTAAATTTTCAAAGAATACATCAGCCCTTTTATTATCCTAACAACATTCTCAACACAAGTACATGCCACGTTAAGACATCTGAGGTCTTGAGATGCATAATTTTAAACTAAGCATCATAATCCAAGACACGAAGTATCTTCACAGTCTTTTAACTTCAGTTCCTGCAAGTATTTATCACAGACACCTGAAAATATTTAATGCAACCTGCACAGCAGTGGATCAACACTCAGGAACTCCTAAAAAAGTCTTTAATAAAACTGAAGAGGAAGTGCTTTTTCTATCTAATGCTGCAATATTTGAATCAAAAATCAACTCAGAAAATCTACCTAGGGTAATCTCCTTGCTATTTAGATCAAGAAAAGCTTGAAGAAGTGTGAAGGAGCACATTTCCTCAGCAAAGACTTCAATATGAAGCTGAGACGGTCACTGTAGGAAAAAGCACACACATTGCTCATGTGTTAGCAAGAAGATTACAATGAGAAACAAAATGTTATCAGCAGAGAAGACGAGAAATGTAAGACACAAGGAGGGAGAAGAAAGAAGCTCTAAAACAATTACACACCACGATCAGCACAGTTGACTGTTGCTGCAAATGGGAGTTGAACATTCTCTTCTATCCCCAATGAAAAATTTCATAAAGTGACCTTGTTTACTCCTATCACATCTATCTGCTATTTTTCACCAATACTTTGTGACACTACAGAACAATGACCTCAAGTTATACAACTGCCCTTAAAACTATAATGCTAAAGAGTGTTTTCAAAAACCCAAATGCCAGAGAACAGTGCTTTCAATAAAATCTGGCAATGCCCAAGGTACTCAACTCAGAAACCTATGTAAAGTCACACAGTCCTATGCTAAAATTCTCCACCACCGATTCTCCTCAAAAGTTTGGTGCTTTTCTTCATAGTGAAGTGTTAACTACATTTATGTGCTCTGTACATCTCTAAACCTATTGGAAATGTGCTTCTCCAACTTGCTTTCCAGGGCAGTGTATACCCTGGGACAAAGGAGTTTTGTTTCACCTACACCTACAAACCAAACTCTGCTAGCAGGAAGGATGCTGGTAACCTAGATCCTATGGGATGCAATGCATTGAGGAAATTTATATCAAACAACTATTGCATAATCTCAGGGTGTAATAAAACCTCCTACACCATATACAGGCATCAAGTTCCTGTTGCACTTATGCATCAAAAGAATAATTCTCCTTGTCAACAGCAGCCACACGTCCCTGTATGGACACGCAGGATCCCCTTGCTGTGCATGTGGAGAAAGTTGAAAATTTCTGAGGGCATAGCGTGAAAACCAGGGCGAGGTTTCACATTATCATAGTAGTGGTGAGTTATAAAAATTCCTGAGGGGTTCATGGGGAAGGCCCAAAACCCAAAAAGGTGGACCTCTTCACAGAGCTCCAGGGCAGCAGTCACCAGGATCAGTCCCGTGCTAATCCGCTTGGCCCGCACCCCTTGGCCAAGCCAGTAGCGTGAGACATTGATGAGATACTGGGGGTGAAAGTAGTAAACAGCTTGCTGAGATTCAAAATCATCCAGGACATATTTGACCCGGATGGAGACGTCCGTGTTGCGAGTGTTGTAGAAAGCCGGCAGCAGCACAGAAGCGTTTTCATAGACCTGGAGCACATCGTAGAAGGGTTTCCTCCATTTCTCCAGCTTATGAAATCTAAAGGGAAGAGGATGCAAGTGACATTCAGACCTGCACAGATTCCATTTGGACCAGCAGATAAGCCCACACTGGGCTTTTATTGAAAAATTTCTGATACAGAGGTAATTGAAATAACATTTCAATTAAGAAGAGGAATATATTTAGATCTGTAGCTAAATCATCAATATGAAAGGTAGGGTAAAAATGTGGGGGATAAAAAATACGTATCTTTCCCTCTTTTGATAATACACTCATTGAACAGTGGATGGACTTGGTTAATGTCTCGTTTCTCCTTTTATTAGAAGCGTGTAATTTTTCCAAGGATTGGTCAGCTCTATAATGCACTATGCAGTGAAGGACAGTACAGAAAACTGGCAAATACCAAAGCAGAGCAAAAATATTTCTAAAATACCAGTAAAAACTGCAACATTTAAAAGAAAATTGCCATGCAAGTAAATGATTTTATGTTGCTCAAGAACTGAAACACATTCCCCCAGCAGGAAAGGACAACAGGAATTAGCCCCATGGTCCCAAACTTGTCAGTAGGGTGGCATTAATTTAACATTGAAATCACTTGGTCAATCCTGGCTATAAAGTTTAACTGGAATTTTTTTAAAAAAACATATGATGATGTGTGTTACTTAATTAATTAAGCTCTTGGGGTGGGATCCAGTAATTTTCAGTCTAATGAGTTCGAGACATTTGCCTGGGGCTTGTCAGCACAGTGCAGGATGGCTCTGCTGTTATGAGTTTAGCTCATCAGCTTCCCACTTTTTATTATCAGTGTACAGGTTTAAATGTTTAACACATTTCTCTAAGTTGTTTCTGTTTCCATATACCAAATAATTTCAATTCAGGATTTAATGTGTGTTTCACAGTCTCAGTCCTAAGTAATATTGGGATAAAAATTCCCATTAACAGTTTGAATGTGGTGAATTTAGTGAAAGGCAGATTTAGAAAAGCAGTAGGAGATGAAAACACAAAGTACAGGAATGACCTCTCAGTAATTATGCTGGGATTGACAGTCACGACATCCGTCTTCACTCCAACATCCGTGAAGTACTTCTCAGATATAGGAGGCAAATTGCATCTGTAAAGGAAAGAAATCCGTAAGAAAGTTAAACAACTCCTTGTACCTTCTCAGCACTAGAAAGTTGAATTAAGTGCTTCCCTCAGTCTGTCAGAGCTGTCCCCTTTTTGCAGAGGTTGCCAATGTTCACTCATTTTGCTTCCTTAATAGCAATTCAGCTATTTACTTTGGCAATTCAGGATCAGAAATGGGATGAAGCCCCAAGACAATCACCCTCTAAAATCAAAGACTTCCTCAGCAACAGCTGAGTTGTATGCCATAATTAATACATAAACTGCGTCTTTAACATTGTGTTTAACATGCTTTGTTTTATACCCAAGAGAATTTAGGGGAAATGCTCCATAAGAGAGAAATCAGCCCAGCCCCTAATTAACCCAAAACAACCTGCTTCCCTTCCTCTTCCCTTTGTAAGGAGCACAGCATAAGAGCAGCAATTCTGACTGTACAGATTTGACAGAGGATGTCAAAGCTATTAAGAGCAAACGGGAACATTTGCAAAACACTACCTTGCCCAACATCCACTCATTCTGGCCTTGACCTAGATTCACCATCTTACAAAATATAGAGCATCCCTCAAGAGATGCTGAAATTACACACACACACAAGCTTCAATTCCATAGGAAACCCAGATTAAAAAACAAAAAAAAAGCAGCAGCATGCATTATCAGAGACAACATAAATGTTCTTAAAGCTGGTCTTCCACTCAGTTGAAGCTAATGTTGGCTATCTGCTCAGATTTTGAAAAAAAAAAATTAAATGATCTACAAGCCACAATAAAGCCATCACTGTTTAAATCCCCACTCAAAACTACTGCTGTGCCGAATTTCTAAGCATCTCCACACTTCTGCAGATCAGGGCTGAATAGCAGAAAAACATTAAGGCATTTAGGGTAAGCAATGCTCAGTATTTTCACAATGTTACAGGGCAGTTTCCAGCTCTCAAAATCTAACTCCTCTGTCACAGGGGAGCAGAGAAATGCACAAAAATCCTTCCAAGTCCTTCTCAGACTCAGGAAATTCACATCTACCTCCCTGAGAGTCCTCCTTTATCAGGTCAGGCAATTTTTTTAAACTGCCTTGTCCTTCTCACAGGCAATGTTATTTCCAGCACTTTCCTCTGCTAGGACAAGCCGCATCCTTCTGGAGTCCTCCGGCATCCTCACTTCCACTTAGCACTGTATTCATTAGATTATATTTGAATAATGTTTTAAATGTTCGGCTTCCGTATTTTTAAATAGTCAACTCACAGCAGGATTAAGAGAATTTAAATTTCTGAAGGCGATAATTCCTTATAAAAACTATACAATCTGTATAAACCATATTTTCGTTCTACAACTCCAAAAATTCATTCTGCAAAGCGAATGGTCACAACCCAGCACGCACCCTGCTTTCTATCACAGATCTCCTCTTCGGCCAGTAGATGGAGACAGACCATAACAACTAGTAAACACGATTGCTGTGTGTGCATTTTAAGTATTCTATTGTACCTTAATTAATTGCTGTCAGAATTTGTTTTACAGAAAAATATTAGCTGCATCCTGCTGACCACAAGCTTCTTCACACTATAATGACTTTCTCAGTGTCCTGAAGGCTCTGTGGAATGTCAGCAGTGCTCCACAGACAGTTTTTGAAGTATTTTAAAGAATCATTTTGTTAGTGACCAAAATGGTGATTCCCCACCAGTTAGGTGAACAGGTGTCACACTGGATCTGTTCACACCTGTCCTTCAATACAATTTTACTTTAAGGTTGATGCCAGCAAACCTTAAGCTCCTTAACATGGCTTTATGCATAATTCTGGTCCCATATGTTTTGAAGATGGTAAACCAGTCTGGGCTTCTTGCATAAGTACTGATGTACTTATTCATGTTTCATTTCTACTGAAGTCTCTATTTAATAAATTCCTAACACCAAACACAATCCAATTTCTATGTTCTGTATGGATCTGATCTGTTCTTTTTAAGGGATGTGATCCAAGAACGTGTTAACAGTGGTAAGAAGGGACCTCTGCTGGAAGTTCGTATACAGAAATTATGACATTTGCTGCCCACATTTCCACTTCCACTCAATAGTTTGTCACCTCCAAGTGTAACATGTATCTTTCATTACAATCACACAGTCAGACAACACAGTAGAAAGAATCTACTATACTTATTTAATGTATACAGCGTATAGTAGGCTCATAAACTGAAGGAAATTATGTGAAGCCTACACTGTTTCAAAGATGAAAATTAAAACAATAGTTTAATATAAAGTGGGCACAAGAGGCAGACAAAGGGTCTGAAAATAATGAATAGTGAAGGTAGGATCTGTAAAAAGTTATTTTTCATTTGATGCCAAATTAAATTAAGAATACAACAAGACAAAACTTGCACTGATCTTTGATGGTATGAAATTAGAGAAATTAATGATTTTAAAACAGTTATTTTAAGCTTACAAAAATGTATCTGAAGTCAGAAAATGGGCCAACAGAAGCAAAATGATTTTTTTTCTATAAAGCAGGTCATGAATCTGTGAACTAGCTGTGATATGCCATGACCCAGACAAAGAGCTTAAGAGGATTCAGAGGAGGATTAGACATGCATATGAATAATAAAAGTATCTCTCCTTCATATTAAGGATTATGGAAGTACTGCTAAACTCCGTTATCCAGGGATGCAAGCAGTGGTGCAGTCCCAACTGCAAAGCTGGGGTAACTCTGGATATATCAGGGAGTGCACTGGAAGACACCAAACCTCCACAGTCATTCGGGTGTCTCTGCACACTCTGGAATCTACAGTACTGATGAGTGTAACTCACACTGCAGCACTGGAGCTCTGCATCCATAGAGATTGCACCGCTTCAAAAACACAAGTCCAGGACGTGAGCTCTGTGGCGTGGATCTGTTAAGGTCTGGCCAAGCGGCTTCATAAGAAGAGGTCTAGAACTGTTCCAGAAAATCATGGCCACACTCACAAGACACTGTTCCTGTGCCAAAGTCTGTGGATGGATGAATCTACAACTTGGCTAACAGGGCAGGCTGAATGAGGACATCAAACTTTGCCAACGAGTCAGTTACTAAACACAAGGAGTTAGGGAGAAATAATCTCTCAAATAATAAGTTTTAAATAAACATTACACAGGGAAGTGTTCCCTTTGAAATATCACCATTTTGTGCAAGAAGCAGACCTGACTTGGCCGGTTGGTAAACCCCACGTTTCCACGTGAGAGGGAATAGCTTTGCAACCTTTTATTTCCTATTAAAACAGAAACAGGTAAAGAAAACAAATGAACAAACAAACAAACTGGTGTTGCGGTGATTACCGAAACACGAAGTCTGCACTGTCAATCTCTCGGCCACATCTGCTGTTCTTCAGAATTCCTCCATTCCCAACCACTGCACATTTCTTGAACTGGGAGCGGTGGTACGGCATATCCTGCAACATCAGAGCAAGGAAAGTTATTCTCCTGAAGTATGGAGGCAAGAAGTGGTCTTTTTTTTCCCTCTTATTCTTTTTTGCAGCTGCATCTTGCTGCAGATGCACTAATCATAGGAAGTTGACAATGTTCCCATGGTGCATATAAACAGATGGGAATGTTTTCCATGCAATTAGAGATGCTGTGAGAAACTAACTCAGCAAGAAAAAAGCCATAACCTCTTTTTGTCTGGACTTAATAATGGAAGAAGTCATTTCAGAAACTTGCTTTCCCTTCTGATTTCCACACGGGGGCATAAACCATAAAACTAGCACACCCAAGGTGCTGATGTCCTGCTCTGGAGAAGTGTGCAGATAGTTCCAGAGCAGCTGGTAAAGCCCAGGAGGTCTCTCTAAATCAGACAGCACATTATAGCTATTTATCAGAACCTATCCCAAATTGTAGTGCTTGCCACCACTATCTGTACTAACAGCATTAATGATTATTAATTAGCATTTGTACTACCACCAGTGCCTAGAGCCTTTGGTAAGGCGTCTTTTAGGACTTCGATATGACTCATCTTCCTGTGTAATCTTTATGCAAAATTCTGTCATCATACGCAAACATGCAGCTGCTGCAGAAGACAGGAAGAGCGAAAATCACACCTCAGAGAGCAGAACTGGGCCATTAGGGCACTACACCTCATGAATATGTAGAAGTCTGGTTGTATAAGCATGACAGTGCTCCTTTTTGTACATACATATTTTATCAATAACTTCAAACTGAAAACTACAGAGAGATGTGGTAATGGCATGACATTTCTAGGTGATTATTTTCAATGGCATGACATTTCTAGGTGATTATTTCCAGGATCTTTCCATAATGTTCACTGTCCTACCTTTAGCAGTGATCAGAAAGCCAACATATTAGAAGTTATTAGACCCTTAATGTCAACACTAATGACTGTGTACTTAAATTCACTATTTTCCTCCCTTTCTAAAAGGGACAAATTGCAGCTATCCCCACCAAATATGCCATTTTCAATTCATGAGGTGTGCTTCATGATAAATCTAGTTACATAAGATCATTTCTGCACAGCAGTCATAGAGTGCAGTGGGGATTGACCACCAGTCACATTTACACTTTGTCCCTCAGGTCAAGGATTATTTGTTGAAAAGGCTTTGAATAATCTTTATGGTGAACACATTTAAAAATTCTGCAACCTGTTCACAGATAAGCTGCAAGCAGGAATAAGGATAAAAATAGTCTCTGTGAATATGAATTATAAAACAAAACAAACCCATGAAAAAGCAGATCTACCCCAAATGTTGAATTTATTGTATGTGAATCTTGTACTTTAAAAAGTTCTGATCAGAAAGTGCTTTTTTAATTCAGCTTTATTAAATTACTTCATGAGCCCCTCTGCAGCTAGATAGGTTAATATTCTGCAGGAAAAAGCATGTACATTGCATACTAGACCTGATGACCACTAGAAAACAGGATAATCAATTGAAATTTTGTATAAAAAATAAACATATTCAAAAGTATTCAAAGTATAAGCAATGATGTCTGGAGAAATATTAAATAGCTAATTGCTAAATGCTTGGCTATGGCATACTATCTAATGCAGCAAGTAGAATGAAGTTAATTCTGCAGATGGATAGAGGCCTGAAGCACCTTTGGAAACATTTTGAAGATTTCTTGGTTGATATGGAAGATTCCACTAGTATCCACTTCATATTTCAGTTTAGTTCCCAAGGGAGTATTTTTCTGGGTGGTGAACAGAAAGGCAGGAGCATTGCAACACCTTGACAAAGTAGACCTGTAAAATGAAAAAGACATAAATAAGATCTAAGAGATGATAGCATGCTTTAGGATTTGCAATTACTATTTCTCCTAACGAGGCATTTTTCAAGGGGGGAAAAAAAACCCACCCTCTTTTCAACAATGAGGGGTAAAATGGTGGTTTGTTGTGTTTTTCTTTAGAAAACGTCAGGTTCAGTGAAAAAAAAAAAAAAAGAAATGATAGGAAAAAAACAGAAATGATACCCCTGTGCCTGTACCTCTTCTAGGCTGCAGGAAACCCACGTGCAAACTCTGCTCTGCTCTACATCCCAAAGCTCAGCTTCTGCCCCCTACAACCTGTGGAAACCATCCTCATGAATTAGTCCCTTTCTACTTTAAAGGTCTTCCATTTTTTGTAAATTATTCATTCATCACTGGGCTGGAAATGTAGGTTGAAGTCTTCATCTGGGGACATGGAAGCTTGGCAGGTCAGGAACACAGGGTGCCAGGCAGACTGGTCATGGCTACAACTCCAGAATCCCAAACAAGCAGCTAAAATTTTGTCACTGGGTCAAAATAGCAGGTAATCCAATGCAAGCAGCAACAGCTTTGAAATCTCAAAAATGGGATTCATGGCATGAGAGAAAACCAACTCAGATCTGATTTCCTTACTGTAAGTTTTATATGAATGTAAATAGCTTTGCAAATAGAGGTCCGTTTCCATGATGCTCTTCTCCTTTTACTGTTGAACAGAAAACCCTGACCTCTTCTCACTCCAGAGCCAGTTTGTTTCTCAGACGATGCATCTTATCCTTTTAATGAAAAATGCATGTCATGGCAAATGCACAAACAAGAAGTCAAAGCCAAATGGCTACATTAAATACCTTGCCTCTAGGGTACGTGGCCTCATTAGGAGTAGGAAGAAAAAAACACTCTTCTCCACAGGTTTTTTTACAAGAGAAGAAAGGAAAGGAAATACAGAATAATGCAAACATTTAAATGATGTCCAGTTACTATTATACACTTGACTGAAACAGAATGGCATAATGTGATGATCAGATCAAGGCAGCAACTGAGACTGAATGAGTCAATGAGTAATTCCAAATAACTAAATCATTAAATAATTAAACGCAGGTAGTGGGATTGCATTGGGATGTTTGAGATATTAAAACTCTCTTCATTAGCTCTGCATTAAGGAATTGGAAGGTAAGTTGTTCTCTAATCTAATGTCCTCTTAGTTTTCTAGAGGCACATTCCTTAATGTATATTTCTGACAGCTGATAGAGAAAGACCATCCAGAAAATTGTTTTCTTTTGTCTACAGATACAAAAGCAAGTGTGATTTTCATTCTTTATTCCACTATACTGCTTAAGTAGCTGCCATTTAATTCTAGCTGGATTCTCCCCATCTCACACAATAGACCAAAACTGTCATAGTTAGAAAGACCACAACTTAACATTTGTTGTTAGACCACTACTTTTTTAACATCAGAGGCACCTACTAGTCTATTCCCAAACTCGGAGACTTCTGGGTGCTTTTAAGGGACTAGTTTTTTTCAAAACGGGCTTTGATAACTGCCCATCAAATATTTTCCAGAAAAAAAAAAAAAAAAACATTAGAAACATATATGTGGAGCTCACATCGGAAAAACTGCTATGAGTTGGGGACTAACAATTAGTTATTCTTAAAGACGTTAATGACTAACTCAGCACATGCATTCTCACATTCTCTCATTCATTTGAGTCAGCTTTTTCCTGTAATCATGCAAGAAAATACCAGGAACTGATAAAAAAGACCTGGCAGTACCTAACATGTCACAAAAAAATCCAGTTTTAGGGTTTTGTATGTCAAATTTGCATTGTCACCACCACCAGGGAGTTCGTTTGATGCATTATGCCTTCACCTTTTTGCTCCAGCCTCATTTCTGCCCAAATCATAATGGAAAAGTCTTTTCCATAACAAATTCCTGTTCCTTGTTGGGAAGACTATCCCATATGCCAGAAGAGCTCTCTTTCACCCTTGCTGATGACTTTATCTACTTTTTTACAGTATAAAAAACGTCAGCATTTATTCAATAGGATGGTTCTCCAACAGTTATAGTGTTGTAATAGTTCTCTTGCTACCCATACTGAATATTTGACATCTCTATAGGAAGCTAAGCTTAGACTAAAGTATATCTTGCACAGTCCCACTAATGTGGACCATCCTTACTTGAATAAGTTAGCTTCTGTGACATTCATCTCCCATTTGCACATCTGTAGGCTCTTCCATCTGTCAAACAATTCAGTTTGTTTCACCCTAAAAGACAAAAAGAAAGAAAACCAAAGTTCACGTAATTACATGGGATTCATCTCCTTCAACTACTGTAGCCAGGGTGCTTGATAGAGCAAATCAGCCAGTCTATCAAGTGCAAAACATATCTGATTCATTGTTTTTTTTCCTCCTCAGAGACAGCATATCTTAAGCCTTACTCTTACACGTACTGATGGAGCTCATCAGATGTTTGAGAGTGATTCATCTTCCCTGATAGGCATACTTGATTTCTTCAGGATTAAAAATGAAATATTGAGCAAGAAGCAAGTGTCATACTGAAGTCTGTCAGAAGGCTGCTGGGAAGTGTCTGTCAATACCAGCAGTTTGGGGTTTAAAGCTGCACTTAGCAAAATAGTCAAGCAGAGGAAGTACTGAGAGAGAACAATTACCACTATCAGAAGATTTTCCTCCTATACTTTGATGAGGTTATGTTAATCCATGAGATTCTACAGAACAACACTGGAGGTAAATCCATTTTGTAAACTGCAACAGTACACATGTAAGGATAAGCATATGTGAGGGGAAAAGGAGACAAAAAGCTCTTTCTGTAAGAAGTTCTTCCTCCACCTTTACTTATATCAAGCAGTGATGCTCCTATTTCTACTAGTTTGACAAAAAGTGACGCACTTTCAGTGGTATTCCAACCACATCTACCTTATAGTTAATATATATTCTCTGCATTTGGACAAAGGATACAAAAGAAGGCCTTACAAACACCTAGTGCTAGGGAACAATATAACAGTCTGGCTGGGAAATTCTGTAGTCTGAGAATTCTTCAAGACTGATAGGTCTTAATGAGTTCTCTTCAGGTTTGAGGGCTTTGCATGTTCTAATAAAGTAAAGGTTTTTAAGATAATTATATATTTAAAGTGAGTACTTAGGATTTCCCAGGCTGTGGAAGTCACAGGAAGGAATTAGGTCATATTGTACTTTCTGTAGCACACCAGAGCATATTAACTTGGAAATCTTCCATTACCGTAGGGGCTGACTTAGGAAATGTAGCACATCAGAAAGAAGTACATCAGAAGAACCCAGCACAGTGAAAGAGCTTAATGTCAAATGGCATGTATCATAAAATAAGGCTAACTCTATTCAACTGAGCAGGAGTCCACCACCTTCTAGGTACCATTGGAAAATATGAAGAGAAATGAGTAATTCTCTGTACCATTTGATAAGTATGCAGAAAAGCAATTCAAAATTCACCATCTTCAGCAGAACATTGGCAGAAGCGTCACTTTCTCACCCCTTCTATTTATTTTTAAGCACTGCAAGTCAGCAGGCAGTGCAAAGTTGCTACCCATGAAGCCTTCATCCAGCACCAAATACAGAAGACAAGGACGTAACCTACATTCTTCCGTGCACAAAGCCAGCAAGGGAAGCATGCTCAAAATTCTTACAGGCCTGGAGCAGGAATTTGTAGTTGCTGCAGTCTTGATTGCTTAAAGCTGTGTGCTTGTACAGCTGCACTTTCAGCAGAGACTGTCAGTTCACAGAATTAATAAGCCTTGTGAATTGTAGGTAAGGTTACTGTGGCACTGATTTTAGATATAGTAAGGGAGTAGGCATAATGTGAGCACCCAAATTCAATGTCATGCTGAAAATGCAGAAGGACAAAACAAAAACATCCTGTTTTGCTTTGTCCAATCAGCTCCATGGGCAACCTGTATTTTTTGCCTGTTTCATCTCTTTAGCTTCGTTAGTACATCTCAGTTAACTCATTCGTTTCCTGGTATATGTATATATATATAGGACCAGAGAAGACAAAATACAGATTTTTTTTTTTATTTCTTGTAACATGTATTTCCATACTTTTTACTGAGTGTTACTACTGAAACTCACTGCTGAAGGAAATTATGGCAGTAGAAAGTACAAATGGGATCAAAAAAGATCTAAACAAATTAACAAAAACTCTACTGTCCACCCTGACCACTGCACTCTAAAAACCACCTGCCACTCAAAGTCATCATGTCCCATTTCTTAGCCTTTCACAACTGGCCACTGTCAATGACAGAGCATGAGGCCAGACAAGATCCTTGCCATGAGTTAGTCTGTCTGCTGTTACTCTTCAGTTACCCTCAGTATCAGGCCTGGAATATATTGTCAATGGTATCACAAACACTGTTTAATTCCAAATTATGATACTAGACCTGACCAAAATGCCTCAATGTTTTTAAAAGCCTCCATTTTTTTTCAAATGGACATCAAATTGAAATGTAACTACTTCCATATATAAGAGAATCTCAGGAAACCCTGGTATGATCCATACCGAAAGGATCTCTTGCACCTTACATCATTGAGAACTTTGTCCTAAGTTATCATCTTCATCCTGGCTGAAAAGTAACCTTCTTAGCAAACATTCACTTGCATAGACAAACTTACATAGACAAAACCTTCACCGCAATGATGTCCTGTCGCAATTCCAGGCATTTGGTGGAGTTGTACTCCAAAGGCCCTTCATAAAACTCAAAATACCTGTAGAAGAACAAGGATAAAGATTATTTATAAGACTTAGATTAGATGACTTTTCTTACATTTCAACAGAAATGTGCTTTAAGTTGTCATTTGTGATCTCTACCTAATGTGAGACTACATCTGGCTCAAAGGCAGGTTATTACTTCCAAGCAAAAAGTAGATGCCATTCCTGGCTGTAGAACAGTCAGCCACCCATGTCCAGCCTGTCCATCCCTTTAGAGACACAAATGCTAATTTTGAGATGTTCACAAGGGAGCACTCAGCAGTTTCCATTTAGCTCATTCAGACTAAAGGGACAGGTTTTCAAACAGCACCCAGTAGAACTATCACTTTCTTAGGAAATAACTGGCTATGATTTCAGAACAGTTCATCTCTTTTGCAGGCACCAGCAAGGACCAGCTACATTTTCCAATGGGAAGTACAGGACAGATGCCACTGAAAGCCAAGGGACAGTGCACTTGAGGTACACTGTTCCCATCTTTTGGGTGTTTGAATGTGCTGAGAATTTAAAAAAAACAGTCCCTTAAAATCTTACCAAAGTGCTAGAGGTTTCACCTTGTCTGTGGAGAGTGTTGCATAGCTCAATGCAACTGAGCTTTTCTTCAGGATTTACAGCACTGTTATATTCGGAGGAGAAGGGTGGCTGGGATTTTCCCTCAAAAATTTTGAGATGGTTTTGAGAACAAAAAGATTTGGATGTTCGGACACATCAGATATGACAATTCTAATCTAATTAAAATCTGACATAAGTAGTTACTTTTCTGGTTAAAATCCTCCTCTTCAATCATCAGACTGGAGAAAATGAGAAATAAAACATAACGGCCGCAACTCATGTTAGGGGCCAGAGAAAGCCTAGGCTTGCCAGTGACTTCTGTGAGACTGTACTGAGATTACAAAAATAATTTGGGGTTTAAACCAAGCTCTGTATCACTTCTGCTCCATCCTTTGTAAGTGTGTATTAAAACCCCATCCCTAAGAACTGCACATATCCATACAATAGTCATGGGCATAACGATGAAATACAAGTTGATGACCTGGAGGAATGGGCATTACAACAGAAGCTAGATCAAGCTGTTTTGATGAATCCTTTAAAATCTCAAATTCACAACCCTGTAACTACAGGGTGCCCTTTGACTTTTCAATAAGAAACGTACCAGATTCCCAAAAGAGCTTTATTTAAACCACCACTGGTAATGTAATATTTTGATGTTGTGTCATTTGAAAATTGACAAAAACCACCTTCTCAGTTCCCAACATAAAACCCTTACGTAGGAAAACCTTGTTTTAGTGGTTCACGTTTCTGTTTAACAGCAGAATCTGGGGGACCCAAAATTTGACCTCTTACGTAGAAGTGCTAAGTGCTCACGCTGCCAAGGGGAATTGTAGGAAGTAAGTGTGCCCAGAAAACAACTCCAGTTATCTCCCTAAGGGCATCCTAGAGCCAGAAGCATCCAAAGGCGTTTTGAATTTTGCCTTTTAAGTAAATCCAGAAATAAACTTGATAAAGCTGAGAAGAGACAAACCCACAAGAGGGAGAAAGGGACTATAGTCTGTGACTGGAAAAAGCCCAAAAGCCTCCCAAAGCAATCTGCTACCAACTGGGAACATTTCTAACCTGTCAAAAACTGCTTTGAAGTGTCTCCTTCACCCCTTCCAGAGGTTTTCACTACCTCAACTTTGCCAAATCTCAGCCCAATCACTGTGAGGGGCAGAAACCCTGAGACTAAGAGGAGGAAACTCATGCTGAGAAGATGGCAGAGGAGGAACATCAAAAATCCTTAATGAGGCAGTAAACTGATTACTGTCAACAAATACAGCAACCCAACAATCTTTTAAAAAATTAGATATTTGGAAGTACACTTGCATGCTTTTCAAAGCAACAAATACATTTTAAAGAGTTCTGTAGAGGAAATAATGTATTTGAAGTGTTTCATAACGAGTCACAGATCTGGGAAAGACTTCCTGAGCCCCTAGAAGGGAGATGAAAGTCATGCAACTTGAACCTTCATCTGCTCTCTCACCAAAAGCTTTGAGGCTCTCCTTCTGACTCAATTATTCACCTGTACATTCAGCCCTTATTAAAGAGCATATGACATCCATTGCACTGGTACATCTCCTGCATGCCTGGCTTGTGTTGCTGGAGCTGAGCAACTTGTCTATTATGAAAGCTGCTCCAGCTGAAATTGGTTTTAGAGCTCATTTGGTTGGACCTGGCCAAAGCTCGATGTTGATGTACTCCAAGTAAATTTCCAAAACTGACTTCATAGGACTTCTTGCTGGTCACAGCATTTAACAGGGCTGAAGGTGTCCCCTTTGACTAATGATCCAGATAAAAAAGCAGCTGTGCAATTTTTCACCCTCCTTCAACATTCATTTTTCCTGCTGTTTGGTGGTATCCATTCTTTACTTTGGTTCTTTGAGTGAGACAAGACTGCGACCCTGAATGTTCACGTTTTTACACAATGGATGGCCAGAGACAGGAATACATCCACACACAACACCCAGCACGTTACACACCTCTCCCACCTTGTTTAAGGGGAATAGCAATGGTGAATCAATCTCATCCTCACTTTCCACCCAAGACTGGATTTCAGTGCCTGCCTCAGGGCAGGTAAGAATGGTAAACATCCAGATTAACATGTATTTTTATCTCTCTTGTGCACTCCTGGCCCTGCTGCTAAGTTAGAGAACTGCAGCTCAGATGTCAAACAGCACGTTACCGTACCAGAACGCTGGCTTCAGCTCATGGCACAATAGACAAAGGCATCATTTTATGAAAGAGATGAAATTTCCTGAGTTACAGAGACTCCATTTGATCATTGCCTGTTTATCCAATCCATGAACCAAGAAAAAGGAAGAAAAAGGATGTGCTACCAGAGACGTGGAAGAGTAAGGACAAAAGGATTACATAAAAAACAAACCACTTCTGGATCTTAAATGAAATCCATGAGGCAGCAGTGCATTTGCAATGGAGTTGTTCCATTAGCCTGCAGCTTAGGAGAGCAGAGGACTGTCCTGCAAGTCACTGCCTCTCACATGTACCTCATTCCAGCAGTCACTGAGAGCGCCGACTTCATCGCTTGCAACTCAGGTTGCAAACACTCATGATACCACAACATCATTAAGGAATTTGTGAGGCAGTACACAGCCAACAGACTAACAATTTTTTTCCCATCTCTCCCAGGAGCATTCGTGCTATTTATTTGCTTCACAGCATCTCCTTCTCCTGCTTCAGACACCGAGGCAGATAGCAGAGGCAGCTCCCTGGAGCTCTGCCTGACCTCTTCCCACACAAGTTGTTCCCAATGTTCTTCCCCAGGACACAGCTTCTGCAAAACACCAGGCTCCAGCACACGGAACATGAGTTCCCTCAACCCCAGAGGATGTCCTCCAGACCCAGCTCCTCTGCTCAGCAGAGGACCTTCTGGAGGACAGCCCACTGTGCTGTCCCATCAGGAGCATCAGTCTCACCCACTCGTGGGCTCCGAGTGCTGCTTCTGCCTGTTAACTCCCACTCCAAACCACACAGCTCCCTGTGCACAAAGACACATTTGCCTGTCAGAAAGCTTAATTAGCACAAATTGAAACTGTCCTCCCCATCGTCTTCCTCAGTCTGATATCTAGCTAAAATGCAAGGGTGTTGTGCAGTTTATTTTGATTTATGCTCTTGATTAGTGACAAGTGATACTCTTGACTGTGCTACTATGAAAAAGGGCTGCCTAAAGCTTTACAAGAATGACAGGCATGTTTTACATCCATAGAGCAGTGTTTGCATCTCACCCCAGCACCTCTTCTCCCTGCGCTGCTTTCCCTTTTGTTGCTGAAATCTAAATAATCTACATTTTTCCAGGATCAAATCCTGTACTTTGACACAACAAGCACTGGGAGAAGACTCTTTCTATGTCTCTCAGTACTGAATGCTCAGAAATAAGATACTATTTGCTCTGTCATTTTCCAGCTTTGACTAAACAAGGCTTTCTTCTTTTCTAACCTTCATGTCTCCCACTGCAATCTCACTTCCAGCTGAGCAGCTCACTGAGCTTGCAAGTGAGAGACAGATTCGACTTCCGAGCACATCACTTAACGCTTAGGTCTTTGATCATCTGCAGCCAGGCTGCTCCTGCTTTGATCAAAAGTAAGCTTTTCTTGATCATGCTACATGAATTAAATAGCCTGAGACTTGTCTTCAAGTGGCACTTGGACTGAGGCACTGATTCATCTGACGCATTGCGTAAAAGTTCTAAAATATAATTGGATGTCATTGTTGGGCATGTTTTAAACAAGATCATTTTCTCCTGTGCAAACCTCCTTTCCATTTTGCTCATTCCTGCAGTGATGGTTCCACACTGCTCGTGGTGAGGCTGCAGCACTTACGCTGCAAGAGAGCAGAGCCCTGCACGAAGAATTTCACCTACCCTGCAGGAAAAACAAAGATCGTTCCAAAAATACGCATTTTCTAGCAACTAAGAAATGAGAACAAATGCACTAAGCCCTGCGGGTTTCTACTAAATACTTATTAAGACAAATGTCCGATTTGTAGTGTCTGCACTCATCAGTATGGGCTGACTTGTGTCCAAGCTCAAGTCTAGACTCACCTTCCCCAGCCAAGAATCTTACCAGTGTGCAAGAGCACAATCCCCAAAGCATAAGGGGACTTGCATCCACTCAGTGGGGCTAGCATGAGATCCTCAGACCTTTTCAGCAAAAGTATGGCTCAAGTGTAGTGCATCATGGCTATAGGGACTTTGCAAAAGTTCCTGCAGAGCAAAGGAGGTGCTGACTTCAACAGATATCCCACTGTGAGTGAGGGACAAAATCCTGCCAGCCTTTGCCTCAATCAGTATTTCTGTATGACTTTAAGATCTGTGAGGTTTGGTCAAAAGGTTTAAGGGCCTGACATCATTGCAGTGTCTTTTTCCCCATTGTCACTCAGCTCTGGCCCAGCCTTGGGTCCATTTTGTGGCCAGCTAGAGCTGGCTCATGTAACACGAGGCAGCTGCTGGGCTCTGCTCACTGCCATCACCCTGCTGCCCCTCTGCAATCAAACCCTTGCCACGTAAACCCATGACAGTTGCTTATTTTTGATATCCTGTCCTAACGTCTCAATGCACAGTGCCTTTGGGATTGCCTGCCTCTGCTGCCCCATACAGCATTAGCAGACTGAATTGACCAAATATCCATGCCTGCTAGTGCCATGTCGTTCCCTTCTCATCTCTCCATTTATTTGGGTCCAAAGTCTCCCCAAAAATTTCAGTCTAGTACACTACCCAATACAGCTCTACTGCAACAGCCGTGGGTGTAACAGCTGTACAACGTGTCACCTTCAGGATGATTTATTGGAGAGTATATTGAACTGACATTTTGGAGGAAGCTTTGTTGTGTCTTTTCTTTCATTATCATCCCATCAAAATAACACTGGCACCTGACAAGCAGCAGTGGGGTATGCTCCAGGGAGCCCTGTTTTACCAATGCCATCTCAGAAATAGCCAATTTTTAATAAACTGCTGTTTGGCTGTCTTAATCAATCCCATTCCTATCACTTCAATTGAAATAAGGTCAGTGGATAACTGATGCTGTTATCCACCTGACCACCTGGGAGGCATAACAAAACACGACAACACTTCTACATCAGTAACATCTCAAAAAACACACCTTTGTTTATCATTGCAAACAACAGTGCTTTTTTTCCCATGTGGGTCTCAGGATTTTACTATCTTTGTATGAGGAGTTTGCACTGTGAGTTAAGGAATCTCAGCTACTGTCCTTGTCAACAAGGACTCATGGCTCAAGCTCTTCCATTCATTCTTGTAAAAAGTGTATTTGATGAATCCAGTTGACTACACTTTTTATTATGTTGCCACTGGGGACAAAATTCCATATTTGCCATACTGGAGAATTCACTGTAAAAAAAGACAGGCCCAGAATTATACAGCTCATCTCCTCTTTCACCTATCAAAGACTTCTGTGGTGTAACAACCTACGTTCTGTATTGAACTCATCTTCAGCTCAGATGGACTGAAGGTGGCAGAGAACAGCATAACTCAACCAATGGGCCAGGTGTACCATCACACTGTTAAGGTAGCTTAATCTTGGCAACAACAAATGCTTTAAGCATGAAGGTCACAATCCCAGTAAGTTGCAAAACATGTTAAAAGGAGAACAGAGTGCTTAGGGCTCTAGGAAACAATCTCGTATACCACTTCTCATAACCAGCATCCACAAAGATGTGGAAAGATTTCTAAAGATTTTCTACTGAAATCAGGCAACACGAGGCTCTTCACTTTCGTGCTATTCGATCCTTTTTGTGCAATGACTCATCTTCACTATTCATTGGCTTTGATACGGCCACTACTCTTGCAAACTCTGGCTGTCTTGTGATTCTAATGAAATTACTTGCTTAGTGTGCTTTCTCCCTTGGAATTCCTTCATTTGCATCCAATACATCACTTGCAGAATGAGTAGTTAGTTGTTAATGTCTCAGTAAGTTAAATAGTTAAAAGATAAAGAGTAGTTATAGAATATAATGGATCAATGCCAGGCATGTATGAATAAGCATGTACCTACATACATGAAAATACATGTTAGATAGAAGCTAATGAAAAGAATATTAATATTTATTTCAATTACTATCTTTAAATACCAAACCTTCTTCAAGGAGGTAATAACACACAGTAAAGCGCAGAGCTGTGCAGTGAAAGGTATTTACCGTGCACATGCTGACATATAATTAGTTATATACTCTTTGGAAATCTCTCTGGAGACCTGTAAATATATACAAGAAACATCAGGCTGGGAAAATCTGGTCTGCAAGTTCTCCTTCTGGTAGAAAGAATTATTCATTAGAGGAAGGCTTGCTTTCAGATGATACCGA
Organism: Penelope pileata; assembly: GCA_013396635.1. NCBI lineage: Eukaryota > Metazoa > Chordata > Aves > Galliformes > Cracidae > Penelope > Penelope pileata. The sequence continues at coordinate 112,284 of WBMW01002822.1, read as the reverse complement.
CAGTGTGATAGTGGGTGTTATATTAAGACTCTCAGGAGATGTGTAGTGCTAACACAGTAAGAAAGGTGATCAAAGGTAAACAGTAAACAGTTTATGACATAGCTCTGCAGTTACTCACCACTCAGTTTCACTTCCACATCTACACAGATCTTTTTTATTTTGCTGTATATTTAGCTTTCAAACAATAGACCAACGGGCAAATATCTGCAACACATTAAGTGCAATGCATGTCTTTATATCTAACTCAAAATCCCCATCTTTCAGCTCCACAGACATTAACTTGCATATTTATATTGATATAACCTTTGAAATTTATACCTAACTTATGCAATTAGATGCTGTTTGCATGAAAAAAAAACCCCATCCTGAACATCTTCCTTGTTGAAGGGGCTTAACAGATTGAAAATTGTACTGTTGTTCAGTGCCATTCAATCTTAGTATGTATTTTGCAGTCAAAGTTTTTGGTTCTCCATTCTGAGATGGTTCAATTTTCTCTGCCAAGGTTGCCTAGAGGGGGAAATCTATATTTATTAATTCTCTTCTATCTTCAGGAAGATATCTGTCTTTGTGCCACATTCAGTTTTTTCATATGCCAAGTGCCTAAACTGAAGATTCTGAATATACAGACTGTAGATGAACGTGCTATAAATGCAACAGAAGTAGAGGCAGACAGACAGATAAATACATACATAAATATAGACTTAGAAAGAATGAACCATTTTTCTCCTGTTCTGACCTAAAAGCTGCAGCTAGGCTGGCTCTTTTCATAATGCTCCCTTAATGAGTGAAACCAGCTGAGTGGCAAGCAGCGCTGATATGGATCCCACTACAGCAAAGAGCCTTACAGGAATTGCAGCACTGCTGTGGTTGAGTGAGACTGTGTGATTTTTGGCAGGTCAGACTCCACACTTCCGCTTGCTGTTGAAATGCTATCAGCTGCACAGCTGTAGTGGTGCATGGTTACCAAAATACACTGTAATGGTATTTCACACACAATATGTAATTTATCCAGAAAGAGTTTTATTTATATAGTTATTTAATGTAAGTTTGTTCTAACTATTTTGATTTTCCTTTAACTTAAAGTGTTTCTAAAGCTTCGCTGCTATTTATTCAACTTGATATTACACACGATTCAGGTTATTTTACTTCCTTCAAGTCAATAGGGACTGGGAGTACCATGCACTGAAAGGTCCCTTTTTACCCAGAAAAGTTTCACCTTCAGTGAAACCAAGGTGAACCCCATCTTCAGCTCAGGTGGACTGATGGTGGCAGGGAACACCATAACCCAACCAAGGGGCCAGATATATAACCACACTACTATGACAGCTTAATGTGCCTTAATAGTAAACAATGAATTTAAATATACATTGTTCACAGAACACACAGACCTTTGCTCCTCAAGATAAAGGTGCTGGAGTTTGCCACATACAAAAGTTGAGGACTAGACAGCCTTCTCTGAAGGGCCCTTTTCTGTAACTAATATTCTGGGAAAACATCCCAAATCAGCCCCATCTCTGCAAAACAAATTTATACAGAAGCTTGTGATAGTCATAGATCTCTCTGAGCCATCAGCAGACAGTTTCTTACCTATTCATATGGCCTCTCATGACCCCTCATATAAATGCCAGTCTAAAGGATCCTACTATAAATTAACAGAAGTGCAACAGCCAACAGCATATCAGCACTTCTTAAATCATTTTCAGAACAGTAAATAAAGGAAATATTCCGGTCTTGTCTTGACAGAACATTTTTCCCCTGCTAGGCACTGGAAGGACTTCAATTTAAACTATATTTTCTTAGAATGCATATTCTATTATAAAGCAAGCCATGGGCCAGATTTTCTATTAATACCAGCATGTTGGGACATTCCCCATGTTTCACCATGTACTGAAAGGTCCCTTTTTAACCCACTTTAAGTCCCACTTTCCCACACCGCCATATATTGACAAATGGCCTGGGTGGGGGATGGAAATAGGAGAGGCCAGGACACAAACATCACATTTCTGTGTATCACATGGATGTTTATGGCATATTACAAAATGGCCCCAAGATTCTGGCAGAGAAACAGCACAGCATTCCCAGCATCTTCTGTGATGTGCGGAGCAGTATCAAGCAGCCAAAACAACCTGTAAATCTGTTTGTTCACACAGCCTGTGCTCGCACTTGTGGTTCATACAAAGAGTAAGATGTCTGCAGTCATTCCCTCCGATGTCAGTACCTGGTGCCTGTGTCACTGCCACTCTTCACCGCTCCGTCATCCGTGAAATTAAAGGTGCCGGTCCAATTTGCCAATTCCTCTCCATTCTGCCAGCTAAACTGCAGCCCTCTAGCAAGAAAATGAGGCAGTTGATATTTGATACCATTCATCAGATCAACTCTATCAGCACGTGTTCTCATGTCCTTTTTCTTAAGACAGAAATGTAACTATGACACAAACATAATCAAAAACACCAAAAAGATGCCAAGAACCACAATTCATTATCTTACTAGAACAAACAATTTTCACTTCCCATATCTACAAGTCCTCTACCAGTCACCCCAGCTAAACAAACTGGAGGGCCAGTAAGCCTTTGTGCTCATGAACAACACACAGATGCATGAAGCAAGGTGGAAATTTCAACCCCACAGTCACAAGTACAAAAAAAATAGAGACTTGTGTGGAAAACTCCAAGGCCAAAGAAGTAAACTCTCCAAATTTTAATTTTAGATTTACTGTTGTTGTTAAACGTGGTGGGCACTGAGTCTTTCCTCTGATCTACGCCACACTAGCAAAGGATTTATCATTGTTTGTAATAGCTGATTACTTCTCTAAGTCACATCATATTGTTGCTTCTGGTAGGGAAGATGATATGTTTTAAGCAAATACAAATCACAATCATCACAACTCCCTGTTTTTCAAACTTGAACAAATTCACTGCCAGTCCCATGATGCCTGCAGTCTTGAGATCTTAGATATTGGGAAGAAATTCTTCAATATGAGGGCACTGAGGCCCTGGCACTGCCCAGAGAGGTGTGGGTGTCCCTTCCCTGGAGGTGCCCAACGCCATGGATGCACCTTGGGCAGCCTGCGCTGGGGGGGACAACTAGCCCATGGCAGGGGTGGAGCTGGGTGAATTTGTAGGACTCTTCCAACCCAACCATTCTGTGATTTTATGACTCCATTAATCTATTATGTGATTCTGGAAACTTCATCTATAGTTGAGTGGAAATCTCACACATGTTTAAATAAGCTGGGTCTGAAGAAACATTTGACAACACAATCCAAATCCTTCCTGTAGCTCAGAAGTCAACAAATTGTTATTTTTATTCTTCATTATTTCAGAAGCCTGCCAGCTGCATCGTGAACATTTGGTGCTGCCAATACTGCAAGTTAACTTCCTGGTGGGGCTGTGCAGGAACAGCCAGGAAGCAATCTGCCAGCCTGCTTTGCCCAAAAGAAAGGGCATCCAGGACCTCAACAGGTTCCTTGGTCAACAGGCTCATTACAAGGACTCTCAGACCACATCCATCCCCTAGTCTAACTGACAGCACAGGAAGATAAGAACAGTCATCGGGCATTAAAAAATATTCTCTGCTTCCCACAGCAGTAAAGCGGAATAGCTCTACAGGGTTCCAAAAACATATAGCAGGTGTTTCTTTGTTCTATATTGTGGAATGCATGCACCTAACTTCCTTGTTTTCATTGCTGTTTTAACACAACGTAGTCTCAGCATCAGGCATTTCCACCTGAGTTTATCATCTCGTTTATCAAAAATCACTAGAGATCAGCTCAACACAGTTAGTTTAGGGAAAGATTTACCTGATTAAAGTCCAGTCTTCCCCCTGGAGTGAGCTGGTCCATCCCCTGAAGCCTCCTTTACCAGCACAGGGTTTCCTTTAGTATGGGCACACATGACAGAAGCATCCTACTACCCAAGTGAAGTACAATACATCACACCATTAAGGTTTTTCTGACCTAAAAATGACACGTCTTGAAAAGATTTATGATGATTATTCTTGTATGTTTTCTATGATCATTTTGTTTGGTGTTTCGTAGGATTATTTTGAAAACAGATTCTTTGGTAAAGGTAATTTGGGTGAGAAGTAATTGTGGAGTAGATAGGGAGTGGTTTAAAGATTGAAATGAAGAAAGACCTGGCATGCAGACTACCCCCTCGACTTGGAGAGTCATATCCAAAGGTGTGTGGGTTATGCTGTAATGCCTACAGGCTAATGCGGTGCTATGGCTTATCAGGGAGCCCCATATCTTCAACACTGCTCTTTGTTTTTATCAGCCGAGGTGATGACTTCTACGTAGAAGATGGGTGTGAAAAAAACATGAGAAAATTCTCACTTTCACTAAGACACCTTCACTTTCAGGCTTGTTGAAATAAACACTTGTGATTCTCTCCCATGTACCACAGCGTAACACTTTTTTTTTGTTGTTGCATTTTATGACTATTGGAGAAGTGTTTCATTTCAACATAAATGTCCTTGTAAAAGACATCTAACAGTATGCCCTTAAAGACAGGTTTTAACTGCTAAGGAGAGCAGTGAATGATAAGACAGAGTAGAATGGTAAGATGGAGGAGAAGCGCAGAGTAGAAGTGTAGGAAAACCAAATTGGAATTGAAATTGTTAATTGCATTTAAATTGGCTATTTTGAGCTTAGTTACTAACTTGCTAACTGAAATAGAGTGCATTAATCTGGATAAATAGCAATTACCAGTGTGTCCTTCAGAGGTGAACTCTCCTAAAGCACAGACAAAATTCAGGCAGATGAAATGAAGAATTGAAACATTCAGTGAAGTCCTTTCCCTTTGTACATCCTCACTCTGCATGTAACAGCTGGAAGGAAAGGTAAGTAAATGCTCCAAGGCAGAGAGGGGATCTGCCCCTAAGGCAAAAGAAGTGATAAAAGCCACTCTCTGATGCCCTCCTCTCATCAAAGCTTTTTGGAAACACAGCTGAGGCCCCAAGTTTATAGGAGGACACACATTTTGGGTAAGATCCAGCAGGAGATCAGAAAGACTAATGCTGAGGAATGGTAGATATGTCTTACGAAGAACAGCTTAGCTTTGAAATGGCAGAACGGGTATCTAATGGAGGTACAGAAATATCTAATGAGGGCAAGGAAGGATCTGGGTATGACAGCTCTTCCTCTACATGGTAAGGACAAAACACAAGATGGTGAGCTGAGATTAAGGTCAGGAGCAAGCTAAGTGTCTGACCTTGAACAAGACAGGAAAAGTGGACTACACAGTGCTCTTCTTCCAACAAATAAGTACTACAGAGTTTAATGCTGTACAGACTTACCTATACACAAACCACACCACAGAAGAGACATTACACAGCTCACAGGACCGTGACTCACTGCAAGCCTGCAAGTCTGAAACAAAGGTAATGCACAGCATTTTCTGGAGTAACGATACAATCAACCTATTCCTCCTCGTAAGAAAAGCTCCCACAAATAATGGTTTGTGGTATTAAGACTGAGTAGGATGAGACATTTAAAAACACTGACCTGAATTAATTCTGTTCCTAACAAGATTACAGCAAGTTTTATCACTGATTTCAATCAATCAGCCTTGAGTCAGGAGATTTCAATTTTAAAAATGTAATATTTTCTGATCCTCTTGTTCGTGAGTTTTAAGTGTTCATAAATTCTATCTGTCCAAATCTGCAGACAGCCTGAGAAAATTGATTAGAGTCATGAACTGCTCCATCCATGTATTTCTTTGGCACATGATGGTAGTTAAATTCTAACACATTCATCCTCAGCACTAACTACATTTTAACAGGCAGATAAAGAAGAGGTAAATCAAACTTCTGTGAATCAGAACTGCAATAGGAAAGCACGTGCAGGACAGAAACATAGAAGGGGCAGATAAAAAGAAGCAGGATGAAAAAGAGGATATGAAAAGATTAAAAGAAGAGAAGGAATACAGAGGAAATTATGTTGATGTAGAGATTCCCTATGTAATTTTAGAGAGTTTATGTCAAAGAGTTAAAATAAAGCCTGGGATCATTACCAATGATTACCATTGGTGGAACTTTGCCATTTGCTCAATTTGCCCTCATGTTATTCTCTTCTAAAATTAGTACATTTCCCTAACGTGATGCTGATGATAAGAGAAGACCTTACAAAAGTCATAATGACCAGAAACACTACTAGTGTTCTGCATGCTCAGTGTACACAAATTTCTCATCAAGGCAGTTCTGTTGTGGGCAAATCAAGTGCTGGTATATGGATGCTATTACAGGACTTACCCATAAAATATATGAGAATGAGCAGCCGGGCACCTTGTGTAGAACAAACTCCTTAAGTTGGATGCCGTAGCAACAAAGACCTTGAGTTTCAGGAAAATGTCAAAGCAATACTTCGATCCTAATTGTTAGCTGTCAGTGTTGAATCAGTATGTGGTCAAATAAACACTGTCATAATGTAAGAGCAGAGGGAGAGGGAGAAAAGGAGCAAGAAAATTAACGAAGCAGCAGTAATTCTGAAGGGCTTGTCAAGACCGGCTGTCGAAGCAGCAGGAAGCAAAGCACAAAGCCCACTGCCATCATCCATAGAAACACCTCCGCAAGCAGAGGTTTTGATAGCAGAGCATGTCAATTATGTGGGCTTTGAACAATTATGAGGTTTTTGAACTACACAGCAAAGGGAAGCAGAAGGAGTCTATGGGTGGCTTCTTTGAAGGGGTGAAACGAAGACATGAATGTCCCCAGGAACAAGGCAAATTACTGTGTTTTCTTTCTGAACTCACTCTCTTATTCATCTTCACTTACCCTGTTCTTTCTTGCAGTTCTCATATGTGTGCATTTTTCTCAGTAAAGAAGTCTTGGGATGTAACAGGAAGTCCAGCTTTTTAGATTCTGTTTTAGTTATAAGTTAACAGAATATATATTTACTCCATTCACATCACTAATAGTTTAGCAACCATATTTCTACAGGTCTGGTCATGGTGCTGCTGAGCTGTACTGTTACATACTACCCAAACATAGGTGTCATATGCAGTCCCTGCCCTGTCACACGGACAGTCCAGGCTATGTAGCCGCTTCCTAAAGTCACTGGAAAACCACTTACTTTCACTGTACCTCCGTTTCACCATTTCATAATCCTTGTGCCCTTGAGAGAACGATCTGAAGACTTTAGTGTAAAGTGATCATGCTACTCTGTTTGAAAATGGAAAGCAATCCCCCTAGACCGTTAACAGGGATGTCACAGAGGTATAGGAAAGTCAGATGATTAATCACACTGAAGAACCAGCTCCTTCTTTCCTGCAAAATAAGGAAAGTATGACTCACTGTGTCCACAGGGTGGATGGAAAATAAAACAAAACCAGTGGTATGCATGAATGACCTGCAGATTAGAGTGATTGAAAACAGACACTAAAATGGATCAGAGAGTAAGAGGAGGTTGGAGGAAAAGGGGAATATCATCAGGATTCTGCAATGTGACACTGCTGCACATTTGAGGACAAGGATATGGGTTGATGGAGGTAAGTGTAGTCTGGGAGAAGAATCAAAGATCTGTCTTCTGCAGTAAGTTTATTTACCAAGTACTTGAAAAGACATCAGAGGGGCTCAAAAATGCTTTAATCCCTAGACAATAAGGGGTTAAACATCCACCAAGAAGAAGCAATGAGACCCTGAGCTCAAACCTGAACCAGCGGAGGGGTGGTAAACTAGTTCTGAGCCCAAAAACTCCTCTTTGCTAGCAAAAGAGCTAGACTTGGTCAAATAAGGCAATTAGGTTAGATGACAAGTGAAAGGCAAAAACTTATTTCAATAGTTTATTAAGACTCACATTTGCATTCAGTGGAATTAGGTTTGAATCTGAACAGTCCAGCTCAGAAAATTACTTATTTCTCCAGTAAAAAGGAGGAAAATGGTCACATTTCTACTCACTGCATTAATAGCAACGTGAAATAACACGAATACTATGAAATAATATGGATCCCAAGACTCCACGTCCATGTGGTTACATCACACATTGGCCCATACTATTACACATGAGGGATGAGCTTGGCTTTACACATTAGAGGGAAATACTGGTTGTAAAGTGGTGGAGGAGTATATTTTGACTAGCACAAAGAGCAAAATTGGAAACATAGGTGGGAAGCTTCTGGATTATAACCACTATTACACAGAAAAAAACGTTTTGTTTCATATAGCACATTTCACATTTGGGATAAATTTTGTATCAGATATTCACACGCAACTTCTCAAAAAAACAATCTAAAATTACTTCCCAAGAAAGATAAAAGACTATGAACATTCCTTTTCTGAACTACAGCTGGAAGATAAACATCCAAAGAGTAATAGAAAATCAGCATTTTGTAATGAATATACATAATTAAAATAATATTTTTTGTCATCATTAGGGGAAGCACAGAACTCACCACAGAATGAGAGGACAGTGAGGCAGGTGGTGAACTTACCAAGTCCCAACCTCAGAGTGTCACAGGAAATACCAAATAGTCTAAGATGTCAGAAAATCCTGACATTTGAGACTGGAGCTCAGTGCGAAGATACCTGACACAGCATGGGTACCACGAGAAATCTCACCACAGTGCTAAAGATCTGAGTGAGCTAATGATTTTGCATCTCGTGTTTCCAAAGCTAATATATTTAGCACGAGGTCAAGTGTCCCTACACAGTGCCATATTCTCCAGGGTAAACACACCCAGAGAGCTCCAGTTGTACTAAGGATTTGGGTGGAAGATGATGAGCAAAACAATTGTTAAAGTCAATGTTTGTGCTGTGTATCAGCCACATGAGCAGGCAATACTCCCTCTCTCCGTGTGTCCAAGTGGTAGGACTCATCCTACCATTTGTGCAAGCCTCCTTGCTGTTGACTGCCCAAAATTTTCATTTGGCATCGCTTTGGCTGTATTTGTTCGTATGGGAAGTGCCATGAAACTACCAGTGACAGCTTGCTTTTAGGGTTTTCATCACTGGAACTAAAGCATAAAACTGACTAAATACACAGGACATGGGAGGACAGAACTATCTGCAGGACTGATGGGAATGCAAAACGGATGCAAGCAATGGAGGGCAAAGATACCTCCAGGACACAAGAGGTTAAGTCAACAATTTGCCTGGGGGAGGCACGGACTGCTGAGCAATGAGTACACTTGAATTAAAAAACAAGAAATGAAATGAAAAAGCAATCAAGGGTAAGAATGACACACAGCGAAACTAAGAAAATACAAAGCTTTGAGCAGCACTTTGAACAGAATTCAGTAAGCGTAAGAACAATCAGAAAACTCTTATCAGGTCAAAAATTAAAGACCAAATGGCCAGGACATCTATGACAGTGGCCTAAGAGGTGAGCAGTCACCATGACAGGGCTGTGAGGGACACGGGTGTAGCACAGCTCAAAGCAGAAGGCTGGGTTCTGGATGTGGCACTCTAGAGCAGCTTTTGAAATATACACTATGGGTTTCAATGCCCTTGGGATGGAGAACTTGATCCACAAGTAGTGAATATGGGCACTGGCAAAACTTGACCCTTACGTTGACACACAGAAGCAGTAGATGTAGGCCTAGATCCGTGACAGAGGCACGCTGCTACTGTGTATTGTGTGGACCACAATCAGAATTTAACCACATCTATGTAAAGCCATGAGGGTGATGGTCACTTTTGGCTGCTATTCGGGTCACCTACAATCCCCCACTCCAGGGCACAAAGCTTCTGCAGGGCGCACAAAATGATTCAAACCCTATGCAAAGCAACCACTGCTCTGTGGGGCTGGCTTTGGGGAATGGGGACAACCCAGTGGCCACAGGGAAGGGGGCATGCATCTGTTGGCCACTCTGCAGTGATCCAGACCACCCATGTTGAGCTCGGGAAGGAGCACAGAGTGACACATCAGGGAATGTCACTCAGGACAATGCAACTTGAACATACAAAATATTGGAATTACTGACTTCTGTTGCTTTAAATTATTGTCATCTGGGGAATGGACAAGGACTGCCAATTCAGGATCTTCTCAAGTGGTTTTGCTACTTGAAGGTGCAACACAATGATGCTAGAAATAAAGCAAATCTACAGAGAACAGGGATTCGATCCTAGTTTCTTCATTAGAGAGCTCTGCCAGGGGGTTTGAAGAGAGGAAACAACATGCCTCCATGCTCTGGCTCCAAAACTTTAGCCACTTGATGCTTTTCTTTAAAAGCCAATGAAAATAATGACTTGGAAAAAGCTCCAGGTAGGAGAGGGTAAGATTTTGGCTTTGGGACACTTATCACAACGAAAGTCTCTGTTGCAGAGCTGTAAATGCTTGCAAATTTTTGCAGAGCTTTATGTCATGTGCTAGGTACTTGTGAGCTCTCTCCTTTTAGCTGATACAGGGAAGACAGGCACATTATGTAAAGCAACCAACAGCAACAAATGGAAAAGGAATGGGACAAGCAGTGGGGGGCGACTTGACAGCTATGACTTGGCAGTTGAGTTAATCTGTTGGCTCCCTGCTCTGTCTCACTGCCACCTCTCCTGAAGTCTCTCCAGAAAGGCTCCTGCTTCATCTCCTTGTTTTGCAAGGTTAGTTAGGCAAGACGGGGATCACACCTTGAAGATCTCTATCACACCTTGAAATGCTCTTGGGAATATCCTTGGGAAGTCTCAGCCTCTCTGCTATGCTAGACTAGATCCAGCCACTTTCAGATGATGGCCATATCCCATGTGTGTTTTCCATATACACACTACTTTATAGCTACAAGACTTGCTTGTCTCCTGAAGCTTTCAGTTCTCTGAAGAAAACCAACCACAACTAAGACCTGTTTCATGAGCTTATCAAGGATTCAGTGAGGCAATCCATGGGTCCTAAGTCATTTTGCTGGGATAATATTTCTGGTTAGAGAGCAGGGGCACGGAGCTGTGTATGAGATAAATGAATCATTAAGTGACCTTCAGCTTGTCTCTTGGGAGAAATATTTCAGTGAAAAGAAACTTGGCCCTGATATAAATAAAATCTGATCTTGCCTTACAGCACTCTACAGATTAAATGATCAAGAGTGTAGTTCAAGTTTATTTGCTGTGTTTCTGTTCCTTATTTGCTCATGCTGTGCATGTTATCTTTCTTAAGAGGGTAAGGAAAGGGGCAAATATGTCTGGGAATTCACTTGCAATGGCTGAATGAAAGCTATGTCAGAAATGCCAAAACAGTGGTATAAAGTTATGAGAGTCTGGTATTAATTAGAGGGTACACACACGTACATAGGAGTGGCATTTTATTCCCATTTAAAAGACATAAAGCTTTCAGATAATGCAGTCTGCTGCATGGGAAAGGTTTGTTCTTTCCTGCTGGGCGATTCTTTGAGTTTTAATACATGCTCTATCTCTCTCACAGACTCTAGGGTAATCTTTGTTTGAAGTCTTCAATACCTTTGAAAATGTGCTCTCACTGGGCTCAAAATTGTTTCTAAATGGGCAGATTCACTTCTCCAGCTGAATCTCACTCTGTGCAGAATTCAGGCTGTTAGAAAACCAGAATTTAGTGAGCATCCAGCCACAGAATATAGGTATATAGCAAAGTGATACCTGATATTTTTCCCTTGTTGAAGCAGGGAAGGACCATCCTGTTGACCTCTCCCACACTACAGGCTGGAATAGGAGGGCAGGGAACATTTCAACAGTTTTTAAAGTAGTGGCAGTTTCCTGATGTAATCCAGGATTATTCCCAGCTGGCCAAACAAGGGCTCACCAAAAAAAGGCCAGCCTTCAGCTGAGCATCCAATTCAAAGGAAAATTTAGCCAAAAGCTGAGTGCTGGAAAGATGAGTCAATACAAAATCAAGCAGAAGCTCTGGACTTAAGCAGAAGTCCACAGCATTTAACCTACTTTAACAGATCAATGTGGCAGGTTTTTAATCATCCCATTAATCCTAAAATAAAAATAATTACCCCAGAGATCCGTATTAAAGTCCCTTCATTATATCTCATTTCATCATCCTTATTACACGGAATCATGAACTGTAGAGACCAGAGCTTCCCAAAGTCATACTCCAGCTTGGAGCTTAACTCTCTCATTCAGACTTAGCTGTTAGGGGGATGAGACTGACAGCACTGATACTCATCCTGCTAAAGGATGGGAAAAAGGTAGGGAAGATGTGGGCAGCATTCTGCTTTCCAATGGCACATTATAAAACAGCAGCCAAAGGAAATGAATAATGTTATGTGATGGGTGAAAAATGTGTGAATACCTAGAAATTTGATTTGCGTTCTTTGCTTTGCCCAGTGACACCAAGAGCTCATTAACAGTTCATTAAGTGGAAAGAGAGGGCCTCACTGGACCCCTTCTTGAATTTCTTGACCAGAGTTACTCTGCTGTAGCACCCTCTCCTGCCTGCAGCCCTGTTCTCCCTGCAGCCTTGGGAGCATGGCCATGGGTGGATGCAGGGCCACCAGCCTTCATGGGGAGCTACAGGAGGGTGTATGGCAATGAAACCATCCCATTCCCTGCTTCTTAATGGCATGGTACATGGCAGAACTCACAGCCATACAGCTAATTCTCCCATCCCGCTCCCAAAAATAGTGCCTTTGTCCACATCACTTACAGGAACCAGTCCCTTGTTGATGCAGTCCTCTGTATTCTGCCCAAGCTGCTCATTTTATCTGTTTGGTTTAGGTCTTGCTGGCCTTTATCCATTTCCACCATCATCTTGCAGAGAAACGAGCCAGCCTCGTGTTATATTTAGGCTTAAAAGCATTGCACATTTACTGGAACAGTATTTCAGGGCAATTTTCAGCTTTCTCTAAATACACTACAGAATTTCTCCCCGCTGTCTTGGGAAGAGGCCCAGAGGCCTGTTACTGTTGCAGAGGTTGGGATTCAAGCAAATGCTATCATAAACCAAGCAGCACACTGAATCCTAGTGTGTAAATGGCTTTAGGTTTAGGCAGCGTCCCCAAGCTCCAGCTTGGCAAGCAGCACTGAAGCTATAAATATCCCACTTCCCCTCTGTGAGGACACTCTCCAGAAATGCCAGCTTCACCACGGCCCTGGAGGTGCAAGATAGGATGTGTCCAAGGAGTCTCATCAGCTTCTAACAGGGGATTTGTGAAAGAAGAGACCAGGCACTTACAGCCACCGGCGAGAAATCCAACCTGGAACAGTCACTATAATGGATCTTGGGGAAAGAAAAAGTGAAGAAGTACCTTTGTGATAATGTTATGGTAATGACATAGGCTGCTACATAAATGGCTTTTCTATCATTAATAACTGGCAGCCTGAGACTGCCACATTCTGCATTTTTATTTCTGCAGTGAACAGAACTACCACTGCCCAGCAGAAAGATGTCCAAGTGCTTTTCCCTGCACTGAGTAAGAGAGAAAACCCTCTTTGAGATCTTTTCATGTGGGAAAAAGAAGGAAAAATGACAAATCATTATAAGCTGAAACAAAAAAAAAGATAGCAAAACAACAGTGTTTTGTAGTCAAAGTGACCAAATGTATGCACATCTTCCTGCTTGAGGCTCTTGGATGGCACTGCTCAGAAACAACTTTTTGCTAACAAGTCTGGGAATTGGACATCACTCTTTTTTGCACTCCCTGCTGGTTGTCAATAACAGGAGAGTCTCCCAGGACTTGAGGAAGGACACAGACTGGCCCCAGTAGAAGAGTTTTAGTTGTATCTTCTCACTTTTTTTACTTGGCCATTTCTCATTTGGGATTTATTTGCCAGAACTCTTACCCTCTTGCAATCGCTTGCTCTTCGGAAAGCCAGTTACTGGCTGCAAGGCCTCTAGGACAAAGGGGAAAAAGTGAGAAAGCAAGACGAGACCTCAACTGGGCATCACATCATCTTCTTGCACAAAGGCAGCTCAGTACCTTGGTCTTTTGATGGGTTCCCGAACCCCCAAGGATGGAGATTTTATACCTCCTTATCCTATAAGAGTTTCCCCTCACGGTTGAACACAAATCTTTCATGTTGTAATTTAAGTTCACGACTTCTTGTCACCTTGTGAGTCGTCTCAGGGATGTGCTCATTACCTTCATCTTTCCAAAAACTGAGTGTTTCAGGACAATTACCATGTTTCCCCTCAATTTCCTCTGAGGCAATCAAGCAGTTATTTGCCATGTTTTCTACACTTCTGCTCATTCTTCCTGCTTTTCTTTCAACTAAGTTGGTTTCTTCCACCAACTAAGTCATTCTGGAAGTGAGGTGCCCAAAACCACGGTCCCTCACTGCTGAGCAGGGCACACAAATTGCTCATGGCTAAACCACAACACTCCTGTCCATACATATTACTACCACGCTTGCTATTTCCCCCCTTGGTGAGACACATTTGCTGATTTGTCAGCATTTTGCTCTCTCTCGGCACAAGGCAAACGACTACATGAGTTGCAAATCAGGAAAGAACCAAAGCATTGATCTCTTTTGGCAAGTTATAACTAAATTCCAATAAAAATTTCCCCAGCAGCTGCCCACACTCCTGAAACCCACTCACCTCAAAGCCTGCAAGAGAAACATTCCCCATTATAAAATCGTACAAGCCATAACCTTTCAAACTAGATTTAAGTATAATAAACTCTGCATGGGCCAAGGTTAAGCACTTAAGGATCCCCACTGGTGTGTGCTGTAATAAAAGCAGCACAATTTTCAGATCAAAGCCTGACATGCTCTACAATGAAGCAGCCTCAGCAGTAAATTCACAAGAACACAGCAGTGAAAAAGTCAAGTGAATTCTGTGTTCCTTGGGACACCAAATTGCTGCTTTCACTTCAGGAATTGCATTGGCATGTTTGTTTCCAATGACACTGAAGTTTAAGCAACGACCGTGCTGCCTTAATTCAACCTCTGAAGCCATTTCTGCTTGAACTTACACAGGGTGAAAAGCCAGCATCGGTCTGATCGAGGCAAATATTCAGGAGGCACAAACAGAGCTGAAGTTAAGTAAGAGGTTTTAATAACAGCTGGAGATTAGAAGACACACGAGTCAACACATCCTGCCTAGTGCTCGCCATTATTAATAATCTAACAGACATCACAGATGCCAGATGCACTCTCCCAGACTGACAAGACATTAATATTGTCAGCACAACACTGGGAAGTGGTTTGAGCCAGTCTTACTGGTTGGAAAAGACAACTTTTCCCATCCCGCCCCATCCCACCCCACCCCTTACCTTTTGAGATAGTTTCTCCCGTAGAGGATTTGCTGCAGCAAGGTGACCACAGCGAAGGCGCAGATGAATATGAAGAACAAAGTTCTGTTTCCCAGCAAATCCCTGCTTGACGAAGGGTCCGTGTATCCCATTCTTCTCAAAAGCCACTGAAGCTCTGCTGGGTACAATTCAGTTCATTGTCACCTTCACGCTCTTTTTGCTGGGAAGCGGAGGGGAACGCTGGCTGGCTTTTCTCTGAGCAATCCAAGGACAGGGCATCCCATTGTTCGCCCCTTCCTTGCCCCTTCTGGCTGTTAGCTCCAGGATTGTGCACAACGGCTTTGCTTCCACGGTAAAGTTTCCAGGAGATTCAGACGTGTCTAACATCTAAAATCATCTCTCAGAGCTGTTTCGTTGCAGGCAGCCCGCACTGTGCGAGAGGCACTCTGTTCCCCCTAAGCCTCTCTCAAAAACCCGCTGCTAGCAATTACCTACTTCAATCCCATTTTCATATTCCAGATGGGGGAAGCTGCAAATAAACCAGAAAACTGCAGCCAATGGCAAACAGAGAGCTCCGGCAACCCGCGTTGGAAACACATAGTCGTCAGCTCCTCTTTGCTTCTGCTCAGTGATTCCAGGGAAATGTGCTTGCGAGGAGACGTGACTGGGGTGTGCTATGATTGAACAAGCGTGGCAGGATCATGAGGATTTCATTCAGTCCCCTGCAAAAACAACAGCAGCAATCTGGTCAGGCTACCAGGAGAGCTGCATTTTGTGGAGCAGCGTGCTGTCCGTACCGTGCCTCCGGTATCGTAACATTTGCATGCGGAATGCAATGCCTCGTTCATACACCACTCACTGTTTGGGCTCTTGTGTTTCCCCTGCTTGTTCCTTCAGAGTAAGCAAGGTCACTGTGCATCTCTTCAAGGACACAGCTCTCAGCTCCTGCATGCTGATTTACTGGAGGCTTAGAGTCGCCTCGCAGCCGCAGAGAGGAGCCTGCCTCTCAGATGCATTTAAAGAGACAAATATTCTGACTGCTCCCCACTGGGAACAGTTCTCTTTGCAAAGGGCAAAGAACAAGACCTTGCTCACAAGTGTCAGAGCCCCCCTAAAATCTCCCCATTGTCAGGAGGGGCTGGATTCTGCTCATAGGGAAATCAATGGCAGTTTTGTTGCAGATTTCAGCGAGAGCAAAATCTGCCGCCAGCCTTCAGCTTCTTAGTTCCAATGAAAGCTTTATCAACACCATAGCCAGGAGCTTGTTTTGCCCCTATGACAGATGGGGATCAGGATTTTGACAACAAAACATCGGAAAATAAACCCTTGTCTAAGATAACAGGAAAATCGTTGTGTGAACAAATTTGCCAACAGCCAAATCAGTGTATGCAAAATGTTCCGGTGTGCCAGCAGCCCAGCTGCGCAAAGCAGCAAGCAGGAACTGCTTCTTTTATTTTAACCAATAAAAGTAATGTGTTTAGTGAGGAACACAGTCACCCTGAGCTCTTGCAAGCAGGAAGCCTTGGGTTTAATTCAGCCCTTCAGACTCCCTTGACTTTTTGAAGATGGAGGGATCCTCTGATATCTCCTTCAGCCCTTCCAAAACGTCCACACCTGCATTTGTTAATCCTGCTAAAGGATCCAGCTATCACCTGTCCCTGTAAGTAGCATCATCAGTCTGGATCTGGTCAGATTTTCCAGCCTGTCCCAGTGATGGATCCAGAGGGAACAGCAAGGACAGGGCAATACTTCCTCGGAAATGCTCTTCCATCTTTGCATGGTTTGGGGTCAGAAGGAAAACAATATTCTAGAGAAATGCCTGAGCTGGGTGCACTCGGTTCTGCTGTACTGGGAATAACACACATACTGGTGGGCTGCAAATTAAATAGCAGCACTAGTTTGATTCCCTCCCACCAAACTCACCAGTTGCAAAGCCATGTATGCTGCTCTTAACAATCAGTTCATGCAAAAGCTAGTAGAATATGAGAATATTTCCATACAGGAACCATACAATCACATGCATCCTTCTCCTCAGCAACAGGAAGAGCAGTGTGGCTATCAGAAGTCCCAGACTGGGACCCTGCATCATTATTATCTACCCCACCGGTAGATTTGCATTGGGAAGCTGAGAAATGAGGTCAGTAAGGGCAGACGTGAAAGTAAAGGTACTTATTGCTTGGTTTTGTTGGATTTTTACTGGTACCTTTGAAAGTCCTCACTGTGAAATGTGTCTCAGTTGCCCCAGCAGTTATGCTACCAAAGTGAGAAGAATTTGGTTACTTACAACCTGCTATTGGTGTGATACCACTTCTGCAGATATTAATATCACCTAGGTTTTGGTGAAAACTTTTCTGCCTTTCTTCACCTATTCCTCTCCATGTGAAGCGATTTGTTCCTGAGACAATGCATCAAACTCACCAGGCCAGCAGCTACTCCTGATGGTCAGCCTGAGCTTCAGTGAACAGCCCAGAACAGCCACATACAGTCAGGCAGCCTTTGTTTTGTGTCCTCTTACCCTTCTCTGCTGCATAAGAGCGGGTCAGAAGATGCAGCACCTGAGACACCTATGAGCAGGACAGGTGCATCCCTAAGGCATGGAGCAAAGCACACAGATACAGATACATAAAAACAGAAGGTATTCTGTGTCACGTCGTGCACAGATCCCTTTCCTGGTGTCATACGTAAAGGAAATCTGTTTGCTGCCTTCGGCCCAGTACTACAGTAACACCGCAGAACTGGAGGCAGAGCAGCTCTGTGTAAGCATGAAGAAATAGGATGCCTATTCAAAAATTTGCAAAGGATGCTCAAGGTTGCCTGCGGTATTTGTTCTGAGGGAAAACAGCCCCACGGTGCACACAGAAGGGCTGAGTGAGCAACAGTGCCAACATTCATTCCCAGGGACCTTCTGAGAGCTTGAGTTGTGAGGCCTTTGTAGCAAGTCAAAGAGCAAATGTTTTCTTTTTCTAATGATATTACTCTGCGCACTTAAGCAAGCAATAGGCAACTAAAGAATCTCCAGAATCTGAGAAAGGCTTGAGGAAATGGATTTTGCAGTAGGTTATGTTGCATACACAGATTTGCTGGGCACAACTGGGTGTCAGGTGCTCTGTGCAGCACTGTTGGCTAGTTGTGTAGGCATTGCCTCTGTAATGGGCAACGTAATTTAAGTGACACCGGTAACACATAGGAAGGCCTCATCACCATGCGCTGCAGTCAGCATCACGTCAGAGCAGAGGAATACAGAAAGCAAGATCTCCTCCATCAGTAGAGAATCAGGTACCACTTATCTACTATCACTACTTAAAATACCTCTTATGAGATAATGAGAGAGAGATAGATAAGCTGCATGAGATGCACAACCTCAGAAAGGGTATTTCTATATAATTTTTTGGAGTATAGGTTTCAGAAGGTACAAGCAAAAGTGGCAAAATGGAACTGCTCACAGCCCTAGCTATATGCTCTGTGCCTATCACAGCATTAAGCTGCTGGAAGCTGTCGGTCTTAAACACTGCCAACCCTCATTTGCTGTATGTGAGCTGCCTGCTAAATACCATCAGAGATAATCCATCATGAGAAGCACCTGCAGCCTCAGCAGTGAGATTGAGCCCTGGAACACAAACATGCTCCAGGCAGTGACACATTCCAACAGGAGCTCATTGTATGCTCTGGAGTTCGCATAAAGATTTAAAAAAAAAAAATTAAAATTGAATAGCAAAGACAAAGAAATCTTGGCTAACCACTGAGACCATGTTTCTGAAGCTTCATGCAAAGAAAGTTGCATTTGCAAAAGGACAGAACCTGGTAGGCATCAGAATCTGCTTCTCCTGTGGCAGCAACAAACACACTCTGCTGAAGGAACAACATGCAGTCCTTACGTCTGAACTGCAGATTATTTTGTAATGCAAATGAAACAGAGAAAATCACTTCTGATGGACAGATCTAGCTGGGAATTTCCTTAAGTATCTTCCACTAAACTTGTCATTTGATTCAGAGTTTGACAGATTATGCATTCCCATTTCAGCTGAAAGCAAGGGCATTTTGCGTCTTGCAGAACAGGATATGACTTGTTTGTTGTTTAAATCACAGTACACATAACTGAATATATTAAACTCACAGGACCGTACAGGTTCAGAAGCAAAACATGCTTCACATTCCCCTTCAGGAATGTTTCTCTTCTTGCCTGCTCAGCCACTCTTCTTTTTAATGTTATGCACATTAAAGAACTTCACACAGTAGGTTTCTAAGAGCTGTGTAAGGCTTTAGATCTCGCTCTAGTACCTTTTTTCCTCAAAATAAAAAAAATTATATCTAGTGTACTTGCAGTTTCTTCAATACTTATGTCAGCTGATGGATTCCTGATTTTGCAAAGCACTGGCACACAGGTATATGGCTCTAAGGTTTAGCTGAATATGAAATTCATAAAAATATGCTTATCAATATTATTTTGCAGATATCAAACATGAAATTATTAGCATAACCTAAGATATCAAACATGAAATTATTAGCATAACCTAGTGCTTAACACATAGTCCCCCACTACTACCATAGATCTGTATGTCTAAAACTAGGATATTAAAGGAAGCTGAAAGGATTCAGCTAAGCTGTAAATATTTAACTGGGCTAAGGCAAGAGGAGATGACAAGGGCTGTGCTGGCACCAGAGCTACCTGTGGAGCTGCCTGGACTGGAGGACATGTCCTGAACACAACATATGGTCTGTACACTGGATATCCATTACATCATCACCCAGTTTCCTTCCAACTGTGGTCTCACAGACACTATGGGAGAAATCACCCTCATGTATAAGGTATCCCTTTTTACACTGCTGACAATATCTCTGTTGGAAAAGGAATGCTGGTTGGAAGCTTCAACGTCACAGCTGGAGTTCTGCGTATTTACTCTTAACAGTTGCTTACAGCAGGGATTGCTAAAACATACAGCAAAGTGTAAAGTTTAGCTGAGCTCAAAGCTGAGTTTAGCTTTGCTTTCCCAGTTCCCTAGAAAACATAAGCAACGTCACTTGATTTTTATGAACCCACACGTGCCCACAAGAACCCTATAAATGATTGAGAATGATGGAAGTTCAGTATCTCTGTAAGAAAAAGAGAAACAGGATCAAACTGTTTTTACATCTGTTAAAAACATTGGCTCAGTTTTGGAGCACAACATGGGAGCTATGGATTTAGCATCAATTCGAGAGGAGTGAGATGCTCCCAGAAACACACAGGGGCTGAGGGGTTGCCAAGGGTGGCACCTTCTCTGTCCCAAGCAACTCCCACCCAGTTCACCAAAACCAAACTTCAAATCTTCTGGTGAAAGCATATGAAGTGCTGGAGTCAGTGGCACTCATGTTAAAAGTGACAATTGAAAGTTCTGGTATTTCTTTCTCTAGAAAATATTCTGGCTGTTAATGCAATGAAAAAGTATTTCCCATGGTCAGGATAAGGATCACACGTTATCTGACTGACAAACATCTAACAGTGACAAACCCAATTTGTCTTTATTCCACCATTTTAAGAACACAATTTTGCAGCAAAAAAAAAAAAAGAAAAATAGTCTGAGATATTTAAAAAACCTACAGTACAGCACATAAGGTTGGACTTAATTCACAGAAGAAATGACTGATGTTGGAATACATTTTGCCATGTCAGTGAATAGCACTAATCAGAACAGTGGTAAACAGGAAAAAGTAAAGATTCCTCTTCATAACAAGCCAATTAAGTCCTTCAGAAATTTTGCACTGTACATTTACAAATGAGATGGAGAAGAGACCTATTTTAAGAAATGATTCTGGCTACAAAAGAATTTCCTTTGTCTCTTTTTTACAGTTCTGCACTGATTTGGCATTCAAAGTGATGAAGTATACACCTCCTGATTTAACCATCAGCTTCAATTCTCATGAACTTCCAAGTGCTCCAGACACTGAGCTTTCCTACCATTCTTCATGAAGAAACCCTATAACTGACCACATTAATACTTGCCATGTTCCTCCTGCTTCCAGTGCATCCTTCTCCCCGGCTCTGTGCAGACAACAAAGCCTCTTTTCCATGTCCCAGGAAGTTTTGCACATTTGTCTTTGGTGATGGTGTTGACCTTTTTCTAGAGAGCCTGCAACAGGCTATTCAATACCCAAGAGCACAGCCACTCCATTGCGTTATTTCTTTAAAAACCTACAACTTGGAAGAAAGAGTGGGAGTTTATCGACAACCCATTACAAATCCTCAGTGAAGGGATTACGACGGCATCTGGCCTACAGGATCCACTGTCCTACAAGCAGACATTAACGAAATGTCTTTGACAGGGAGAGACATCCCCAGGAGATCTCTCCTCCAAGGAGAGGGAAGCACAGCACGGCATTCCGTGTTTTTACAGAACATTTCCATCATCTTCATTTAAATTTCACTTTCAATCAGCTTTTTTATTTTCTTCCAGGTGTATCCAGCAGCTCCTCTGGAGCTACAAGGTCTGTGGGTGGCTTTTTTTGCCTGCAGTGTGGGCAGGAAGATATGTGGGAACTGTAATCCAGTCACTTTAAAACACATGAATTGAAGCTTCAAAGGAAAAATAATAATAAATGATACAGATTGTCAGGCTCACGGCAATTCTCAATCAATTAAAGCTTATTTTAGCAACAGGGCAGTTTAGTTTTGAAAAGTTCTCCTGGCACTTAGATGCTTTCATGTTCCTGCATAGCTAAAAACGTCTTGCAGGGAACAAATTACTCATGGTACAGTATTTTCTGAATGGCATTCTTCTGTTAAATGACAATAAATTTCTGCTAAATGGCAATAAGTAAGATCCATGTGAGCAAACAGCAGCAACAGCAGTGAGTGAGTAAGGCTTTGGCCATGGGTAAAGAAGAAATATAAGGGTTGGACATGTCTGTCAGGGCTCAGAGTCTACAGGTATTTTCTTCAATGCATCTAAATTTAAATTACAATTCAGTATGTTGTCATATTAAACAGATACCGCTGTAGGAATTCTACATCAAGTAGCTGATTTTTATTCTTTTTGAATCAGTTTAACCATTTTGTCTGCATTTTGGATCTTTGTTCTGAGACACTGGTTGCCATTCCACAGATGTGGATGACATAGGAACAGTCAAATCAGTGTTCCTCTTAAGAAGATGAACCAGAGTGCCAGATCCATGGGTCCTCACAGTCTATGAGAGTAGCTGGCAAACAAGAGCAATGCTGTGAGTTCACCTCCGATAGAACCACAAAATATCTGCTTAATAAAATGGGCAAGAAATGTGAAATTCACTTTTTTTTTTTTTGAATGCAGCAAAGACAGAGTATGTGGTGTACAACTGCAAAACAAACTGAGTGTACTTATGCTCTGAGGCTTAAAAAGAAATTAAAAATAAAGGTGGAAAGGTTATATGAAAACTATCCTTTGCCCCCTTTTAAGTTTTCTCATTTCCTACTGTCTGCAAGTTCCTGCTTTCTCCTCTATCATCCTCCAAGCCTAGAGCCATCCCTTACACGCATTACATCCGGCAGCATTTCTCCATTCACTTTTCCCATCTGGAAAAATGCACCATACCAAATACAAAGCAATAGGGAACTTTCAGAGCTGCAGGGAATTATGGCACAGCTTTCAACATCTAACAGTTCACGTCCAAGTGCTATCCCCACACCTCGTACAGGCTTGGCTTGGAAGCTCAGATCTCTACATACAGCAGCTATCTGCTTTCAGCAAAGGAAGGACATGCCTTCTCCCACAACATTGTTCCTCCCAGTCAATGAAGCAGAGGAATTGACTGGAACTGTAAAAACCAGTGCTTTCATGATAAGTGCTGTGCTGCAGCACAAAAACTTAGTTTAGATGGTCACCAGCTTGCCAAGAATACATTCTCTTTTCTAGGCCACAAGTCCAGTAAATCGCTTCCAGCCCTACAAGTGCAGAGCTTGACTTTGAATGTTAAACACATGCTTGAATTCATCAGCCACTGCCCGGAACCAGGATACTGCTCTTCACTAATACAAGCAGGAAAGCTGTTAACTCTGCATCTTAAGCCTGTAGCCTTTCCTTGCCATGCCCACTCTCCCATCACAGCATGTCTGTGCTCTGGAACTTACCTATACCTGTTAAAAGCACCATCTTCCCAGCTGCTAGTGAACAGTTACAGAGATTGTGCTCCTGTTCAATGATATTCACCCAAGCTGACTTCAAACATCAGCTCCAAGTGTTTCATACCCCATTTGTTATAATAGGTTATTAGTATTAAAGTAAAAGATGCAATTAAAAAATCATTAACGATTCCCTAGTTTGCTATTTTTGCAGAACTATCCAGTTTCTTTTTAACATAACCCCCCAAACTTACTCCCAGCAGACAACAAGACGAGTCATCCATATCCTCATCCCAGGGGGACAACAGCCCTCTCTCATTTGCTAATGAGGAAGAGGTTTGTGCTCATTGCCATGTCCCACCAGGCTTCCTTCACGACTTCAGGCAGAGCTAGACTGCAACGCTGACATCCCCAACTCCATCTGCCCTTGAGNATGTTATCAGTATCTCGGAGGTACAAGATAAATTCATACTGGACACTACGAGAAGCGTAACTTCTGTTAGAAACTAGGACAGAAGGCAAAACAGCATTCTGTGAAAGCACAGCTGCTTTCTGCACTTGAATTGTGATTTCTGCATGGGGTGGTGAAGTCATCTGACATTTATTCCCCCTCACTTTATGCTCCATATGCTGTGCAGATGAGCATCTTGGTCTTCCTCAGCATCTCTTCTCTCATGAACTGGTGACTGTAGCACTCCTTGGCCTTGCACGTTCATTGCAAAAGCAACAAGGACAAACGTAGGAAGCTTTCCATTCACAGCTTAAGGCAAAAATAACAAGATCCTAGGATTGCTTGGGTTGGAAGGGACCTTAAAGCCCATCCAGGTCCAGACTGCCCAGAGCTCCATCCAGCTTGAACTCGAGCACCTCCAGGGATGGGGCATCCGCAGCTCTCTGGGTAGCCTGTGCCATGGCCTCACCACCCTCTGAGCAAAGAATTTCTTTCAAATATCTAATCTGAATTGCCCTGTTTTAGAAAAAAACACCCTCCCTTGCCCTATCTGCCCGTGTGAAAAAATACCCTTCTGCCCTTTAACACATGGCACTGTTACTCTGAGCACTGCAAGAGTAGCATCCACCTGACTGGGGACAGTCCTGAAAGTAGTCCTGAACTACTTTACACATCCCAAGATCATTTGATTAAGATAGGCAAGTACCACACACAGCTCATGGGAACCCTGCTGCAGTGGCAACCAGGAAATCTAAGTATTAATAGCACTAAACATAGATGCTCTGCACTCCCACTGTAAATCTATGTGCCTACATCTACTGAAATTCTCCATGCATTTAGCTGGGATTTAGTCAATACACACCATGGAAGCTTTTTCACCCTACAGTAAACTTCTAAGCTATGTCAAAAGAAGCACATACCTTCCTATGTCCTGACTGTAAGTGGAGCTCAGGTATCTATGTGATGGATGCCTACAAGTTGGTGAGAACATCAAGAGTGAAAGTAGCACAAAAAAAATTATTGCTGTTAAAACCAAACAAATAAAAAAGATTAGGAAGTGAGCTATATTTCCCACTTAAATTTTAAACCATAGAAAGTGCCTATATTAAGTCCAGTGAAACTAGCACAGAAGCTTACCCTTGCTCTACCCAACTGCCACTGAAGAGGGACAAAGCTGCACAATCTCACCAAGATTTCCAGTAATGTTCTGATCCTCTTTTTTTCTCTCTCATAGCTACTGAAGATGATCATCAGCAAATGAATAAAACATACTTTCATGCGAATGAAACAACATGTGCCAGCTTTGCTGCTGGCGTTCTGTCCACATGACTAGCTCCCCTTTACTAACCCTTCTTAGAACACTTCTGCTGTTAACCCTTCTCTCAGTCAAAAGGAAACAAGGCAAATCCATTAAGTATTTACTGAGATTTAAGAACTCCTGGCACTGCCCAGAGAGCTGTGGGTGCCCCATCCCTGGAGGTGCCCAAGGCCATGGATGGGCCCTGGGCAGCCTGAGCTGGTGGAGGGCATACAGCCCATGGTCAGGGGTTTGTGGGGGCTTTAGAGTCCCTTCTAAATCAAACCATTCCCTGTACAGTTCCTTTGAAGGCCCATGCAAAGGCTAAGAGCATCATACAGCTTCACAGCTAGCATACTAACACCCCAAAAACACTTTTGAGCCACCCAAAATTGCCTCAGTTAGGCCATTCTGTAATCATCTGCTAAGAAGGTGGGAGATAGGAACAGCGTGCACAACCTGAAGCACTTATTATTCAGCATCCTTGTATTGCCATGCCCTTCACTAAGACGCCTGACCTCCAGGTACCCCCCACAGGGATAGCAGGGAACAGTGACAGGAATACAAAAAGAAAAAATATCCATGTTTGCATAATTTGATCCAGGGATGAAATCTGAGAGTGAAATCAGGGAAGCTAAGGATCATGAAGAGAATCTGCCCTGGTTTTTAGCTTATCTTTCACCCTTTGCTCATCTCACTTGGCTGCAAACTAAATACCACTCTGCTACAGCAATAACAAATGCAGCTTGCTGGGGCCACAGTTCTTGGTATGCTGCTTCATTTGCTGTGAGCACTTAAAATGCCTACAAAAGAAATCTTGCTGCACCATCTGAAGGTTAGCAGAGAAAACCTTGAACAACAAGCAGCTAATGACTAGATAAATGCCAGATTTCAATGAGTTGTGCCAGGGGCATATTTGGCCTAGTATTTTCCATTCGTACATCCCCCCTAAAGTTGAATCATCAGGCAAATTCTGCATTACTGCTTAATCAGAACCTAAGCCAGTACGTGCTTAAATCAATGGGAGGCATTCTTGATTTTCAGGGGAGGAAGCAGAATCTAAATCACTGTATTGACAATTCAGATATTGTTGTTGTTGTTGCTGCTGTTCACACAGTGAAATTTAACCTGTAAAGTGCCTTAACCTGCAAAGAGACTTTTAATCCAGAAACTGACCAAGAACTCTTAAGCTCCCAGAGAAAGCTCAGAGCAGTGCTGGGAAGCATCCAGTGTCAGACTGAACTGACACGTAGAATAGTTATTTCAAGCTGCTTTTTTTTTTTTTTCTCCATTTGTGATCATGCCAGATAAAAAAAAAAGCATTAACTAATTATTTTAATTGAACTTCTTTGTACTGTTTGCCATGGGACGTGGACTGCAGCTGCTTCAGCTTGATCCCAGCTGGCTGGGGGATGGGAAATTATTATAAAACAATGTTTTCCCCAGACTAAGACTTACTGCTGCAGCTGCCTCTCCAGAGGTGGAAGAACTATTGGAAACAGGTGCATTGCACATAAATGCCCCATGCTTTGAAACTAAGGGACTCCAGCAGGACAATTTCCATCAACTCCCCAGGAGTAAAATGTGCCCAAGCTTTTATTATTATTATTACACAAATACCTTTGTAGAGCTGATGCCCTGAGAAGGTATTTAAGGCTTTCCAATAAGAATTTTACTAGTTTCTGAAGGCAAAACATTTTTAAAAGTTTTTGGAGCAGTTGTGATCTTGCAGGCAAATGAGTCATCTGCAATGAGATTAAGATCACTTATGGGAAAATATGCTGTTAGGAATGGAAGGGAGAAAAACACCCGATTAATCAAGCAGAATTGGAAGCAAGCATAGAAGAGGGATTTTGTCCCTAAGGAGACAATTTTTAGTGCAGAGTTTGAGTTTTTGCTTGGCTCCAAGGGATGCTGTCATGTTTTCCCTATTCCCATCTCTGTTCCAGACCTTTTCAAAGATTCTGTTGGTACCTTGAACCCCACATGTCCTGACCATGGTTGGGCTCCAGTCTTTTACAGAAGCTTGGAGACAAGTAAGAAAGAAGATAACTGGGATCTTTGTTAGTTCCACCCAGACTATCGCAGCCAAAAATCTGCATTTCTCTCTGAAAATCCCACTTGTGTGAAAGCTGAGCTACACAGGTATCATGGGCACTGAGCCGCAGATTGTGGTATTCCCAAAGCTGGCCACACTGTTCTCCAGAGCATCCATGACAATATCCCAAAAGGTGCTATTGGGAAACTCTGGAGATGTGCTGGGGGGTGAAATCTTCCCCTTTACAC
The DNA here is from genome assembly GCA_013396635.1 of Penelope pileata. NCBI lineage: Eukaryota > Metazoa > Chordata > Aves > Galliformes > Cracidae > Penelope > Penelope pileata. Next base: position 85,087 of record WBMW01002822.1, on the reverse strand, counting down.
TTAAAGATTGATAGCAGAAAGTGGGTATCATTCCTTCTCCATGTCTGACGTTAGGGAGTTAATTTTTTCCCCTGTGTTATTTTAGCTCCACTTCTGAACACATAACAGATGTGCCCAGAGCTCAGCAAAGAAGCTTTGGGAAATGTTTCTGTTTTTTCACTAAACAAATTCTGACAAGTCGAACATCCAAAGTACAACAGCTCCCTTCCCCTCTCTGATCTCTGCCTTGCAGCTTGGGGATGCTGTCAAGGGCTTTTTCTACTCCCTTCTTATTTTCTGCAATCACAGCCTGGTCCATGCACTGTTACTGTTCACATATTACCCTAGGGCAACACAGCATCCCTTACCCTGGAAGAGACCAAATTAAACCATTTTGGGTACAGAAAGAGTTTTGGTCTCCTCTTTTTTTGACTCTCCTACACCTGTGCAGTTGCTGAATGAAAGTACAGCATCTGGTCTAAGAGGTCCTAATTAAATAATATAGCATTTTCCAGCATTTCCAACAAGCTGTTCCAGATCAGATTATTTTATGGAAATGTTCATGGTGTTCCAGAACAGAATGGTTTTAATGTCAGAAGATAACATGAAGCTGGAGTATTCCAAGCACTTCAACCTGCCCTAAGCTGGTACTACCAGTAGAAAAATCAAACCTGTCCTGCTCCCAGCTACCTGCCTGTGCTGTTGCAATGCTTCTGTACATTCAGGGCATTAGCATTTGCACAGATGTGTGGTGTGTATCAGAGAGGTAATCCAGGTAATCTAAGAATAAACTCAGCAGAAAAAGAATTAAGGTTAGTTTTCCCATGGAACAGCTTCCTCATCCAGACCCACTGCACAAGCAAATACTTACAGAAACCAGGAGAAGAGATGCCAGGCAGGAAAGAGGGAGAAGAGAGGCTGAGAAGAATGGGCTCAATGGGCTCTTGACTGCTGTGCTGGCTTTTGTCAGCTTGAAGTGTTTGCAGAGAGGCGGCCTGAAGGCATGACCTGTGGCATTCTCAAGCAAGCCCTGATGAAATCTCTGGACAACGTCATATCATGCCCCTATTTTTACACAGTGCAGGCTGATTTTCCAGCAAAAGCAGTCTGTTCAAGCAGGCAGGAAGATGTGTCACACACAGGGCAGGACAAAAAGTCTAAGAGCCTTGCAGAGAAGAGGGAGTTAACCACAGGAGAGCTACCTCCACTGTGTAACCTGGGAAGAGGTATTTGGCTACAATTTGCCTTACCTGGAAAGCTGGTGGGGAGAGATGAGCATGATGCCACAGCTGAGCTTCACTTTGCTGGATGCTGGGCAGTTGCTCATAGGCAATTATGAGCAAAATCACAACAGCATTGCTAGAAAGCTCCAGGCATCTTCTGCAGACTTTGCTGGTCATTAATCCAGCAGAAGGCTGCTAATGGCATCTGATTGCTTTCTTTTTTGCCCCAGCCACATAAGGACACTGTGAAGGACACAAACTTCTACATTTTACAGGGTGAGATTCAGGCCAAATAAACAGGGTTTTCAGAGAATAGGTTCTCAAAAATGACGATAAACTAACAAGATGTGAATTTTACTTTTTTAAGTCTACAGCCATGAACTGAAAAGGAATAAGCCCTGGAAAAGCAAGGATCTCTGATAATAAATGAAACAGCACTTAGTGAGAGTTATTACAGGTTATTAAGATTTATTCCTTTTCCACCAAAGACAACAGACACATTAATTGATTGATTTGAAAAGAGCTCACACAGCTGCCCAGAGCCACTGACAACTACTGCTCAAGTGTTAGTCTCGCATCAGAAGGTAGCAGCTCCCAGGGTCAGGAAGTCAACTATCATGTGCAAAAAAGAGCAAAAATTGGGCCAAGTCAGAGAGAGAAAAGGCAGAAAAGAATCTGCATATCTTGACAATTCATCAGTTCCTTCCAGTCTCAGGTAATCTGATTCAGAGTGGATGGTGAGCACCATCACATGTTGCAAAGGTCTGCAGCTTTCCTTTGCTAAGGTCAGTGACAAAGAAATTGTATGGCTCAGCATGCATACCACTGCCTGCTCTCCTGCAGGAAAAGACCCTGCTGATCCCTCCTGCCCTGCATAAAGAAAACAGAAGGTGTGAGAAGCCAGGAGGGTGACCTGGAAGTCAGCAGCACCAGACTGGAGCATCCCACATCCTGTGGAATGGCTCCAGTACAGGGCTAGGCTAGGAACAATGACTCAGCTCTGCCCAGATCTCCTAAAAACATATTGAAAACATATTTTAAAAACACTTAAAAATTCATTTGCTTATTACAGGCTAGTGAATGTCCAGAGGGAAAACAAAAGAGCTTCCAGTGAGTCTCACTTTTCAAGTCAAATACAGTTTTTCATACGGCCTGCAAAGACCCGAATCACATACAGAATCCTACCTTCATAAATACGTAGGAAAGTAGTGCAGCTGGGAGCAAAATGTGATTGGAAAAAACAGTAGCGAACTAGTAGTGAACTGGCCATTTCAATCCATACTGTAAGCGTTCACGATTAACCACAGCTGATGGTTTTAGGACAGCAGGCCTGAGGATTAAAGTATTATGCAGGCTGAAAACACCATCACATCCCTAATATTACTCTGTTTTGTATCATCTAGTGTTCTGTACATTGTTAGGATGCCTTCATAGGTCCTCATTCACTAATGGGAACATCCATCTCACATCTAGTTAATCTGAAGGGTTATTCACTCAATCTTTTGTAAAAGATTATGCCTCCAACAGTGCTTTAACAGATTTTCTCACTTGTACTCTTCGAATGCCACCTTAGCTGTTTCCCAGGGAACAAATGAACATCCCACACACAGAATAAGGGTAACTACAAGCCCTATTTTTTCTCTTTATGTGGGTAATTCTTAACACAAAATAGTAACATCGTGTCCATTCACTCAACTGTCTTAACTGCAAATAATACATCACGGTATAAAATAGACTTATGAAAAAAAAAAGAAAAATGCAGATAGATCCTGAAGCTCATGATTCAACTGACCTCTTCTTCAATGTCCAGCTTCCAGAGTGCAGGAGTTAGACTGCTTTAGCTATAGGACTTTGCTCTGTTTGCTGCAAATAATAGAAACTAAGGTTTCTGGGTGTCACATTATACATAGAGAGAGATAAATGTTTTTTGTTGCTTTTCAAGGTAGATAGGAAAATCAGCCATTGAGAATGCTTTTCTCTCTCACTATCTATAGAAAGTGCTTAAATGACTGTCTTGGACCAGAGATCTAGCTTCTTTAACAACTGCAACTAAGTGAGTTAATTCCCAGCCTTAGTATTTAATTCAAAGATTACCACAAATGATGCAGAAACTCCAATCAACCTTGAGCCACGGTTCATTAGATCACTGAGAGGTGAATAAAGCCTGCTTCGCTTACTGACATCTCTGTGGCCACTTCAGTTCCTGCTCAATACCGAAGTAATGTACCATGAGTTCACAGAACAACGCAAAAGAGCAGGCACATGGTTCTTCTGGGTATACACCATGGTTTCCTATACAGCTATGGGCACCTCAGCCTTCCTACACCTTTGAAGCCTGGTGGCTGGGTTGTGCTCAGGCCTTTCACATGGGATCTCCCATGTCACTGGCTTGATGCTCACAGCAAAGATTCATCTGTAGAAAGCTCTGTTCCCAAGCTACAGGCAGGCTATGGCATTCAGAAACAGTGACCTGTTCAAGACCCCATAATGCAGTCTTGGATCTGCCACTTCCACAACACCTGACATGAATTAAAAGCAATGTACAGATGATGGTATCACCCATCCAAACTGTCTTCCTTCCTTCTTGTGTCTGTTTTGATTTCACTCCTCTTTCAAAAAGCATTCTAGTTATTATCGGTAGGGAGATGAACAAAGAAAATAAAGTCCCTTCATCTAAATACCAATGTTTAAAACTTCATTGTCATGCAATAATGTCAGGAAGAAAGGAGAGGCATCAAGCTGAACAAGTGTTATGGAATTAATGCTAAACACAGAGGAACAAACCAGGAGCGCCACTAATGGCCAAATCACCCTGACTATGTAACAGAAAGTGAATGAGATCAGGGTGACACGTTTACTCAGCTTCAACTAGAAGATTCCTCAGCTAAACTGGGATTGAAACTGCCATTCAAAGAGCCCAGAACTCATATAAACATACATTAGTTTAAGACAGAAGGAACTTCTGCAGGTCCTCTAGTCCAACTCACCACTCACAACAAGGCATACTCTATGCTGCTCAGGCCTTCTACAGTGGAGTATTGAGCATCTCCAAGAATAAGAACTCCACAGCCTCTTCCAACAGCCTCCTGCAATGTTTGAATGAATGTTTCAAGAAGTTCACATCATATATACGCTTGGAAATTCTACAAAACTTTTGTAATATGTCTCTGAGTGGATTTTCTTTCCTCTCTTATCTATCTATGCAGCACAGCCAAAAATGAATCAACAATGAAAAAGGTAATACAAGAAACAATTTCTTGAGTGACCCAGAAAAATCTAATGAGTCCCAAGGTCTAGAACCACAAGCAATTTGCCTTCACCCCTAACTCAAACCATTTTCCTTCTTGCAAAAAGAAAAGCACTGCATATGGGATTAATTTACCTCATTTCCTCTCATTCTAACTTTAAAGAGATGTGACCAGGTCAGAAGAACAGCAAGTAGGAGCCATGCCATCTTTAAAGAGCACAAAGTGTTTTGCAAGAAATGATGTTCCTGCTTTTCAGGTAATTTCAATTTCAGAGCACAGGACACTAGAAGCTGTGGACTGCTGCCACATACAGCATAGCAATATTTTGGGTGTCTAATCATAAAGAATGAAGACTTCCTGCAAAACAGATCCATTGGGGTGTGGAGGAGTAGACGTCTACAGTACTTTAAATCTGCTCTTTGATATTGGTATTTTTATTGCTTGCTGTAAATCTGGAAAGTATATCCATTTCAGCTGCAGGGTTAGAAAGTTCATGCTAAAAAAGAAAACAAATCTGTTGGCTCTAGTCTTATTTCCAAAAAATACATTTCCATTGAACTGAAGGTTCTTTATGTGTATGTAGTTGTCTTTGTGTCAGTAAATATAAACAATGACATCCTCTAAAATTGAGAAGTATTGCTTTTGCTTTTAGAACAGACTGTTGTATTCTAGAAATGTCAGAAAACACATGACTCAAGCAAGGAAAGAATACTGATAGACAGAAGCTCCTTACTAGAAGTTGAGCTGAAATATTAAAAGTAATGTAAATTTAAAATGAACTATAAAGCAAGAATGATTGAAAATAAGAAATTGCTTTAAAAGAGGTGATTATTGTTGAGGAACAGCAAAATACTGAAAGCATGCCAGGATCACACAGAAGATACAATCCCTCCAACAAAGATCATCACACACAATTTTTCAGTGTATAATCATTTACAGGATATTGACAGAAGCAGCAGCAGAACAGAACTGCTAACTGAGCACTGAATTCTCACACTGCCAGTAAAAACAGGCCAACAGCTCTCTCAGATCTTGAGTCAGGATACATATATAACCTAGTTCATAAACCAGGACTGCTGATTTGCCCAGTGCTATAGGTCCAAAAAGAGGCATTTTGCTAAAACTACACTAGTAGCCAAGAATGCAGAAACATTGTATTAAAGCATAAAGGAGTGAGATTTCACTTCAGAGGTTGTACTTCTCTTTCAGTTCTGAGAACTGAAAATTCCTTAGTGGGTGTACAGATACCTTGTGAGATTTTTAATAAGTTGTTTTTCTTGTATTAAATAAAGAAAATTTACCTAGCAAAGACTTTAATGACAGTTATAAACAATAAATCTAAATATTTTACAACAATCTCATCTCCATAACCATATAGTAAGAACTGTATTCCTGAGAAGCATGGATGACAAATGCATCCTAATTCCCTGGGTAATCATTGGACAGCTGACAAATGAACACTATGGGCTGTGATGAGGAGGAGCAAGTACAAAAAAAGTATTTTCTTGGTATGTGATGCTGAATCCCATTAGTACAATTCACCTGACCTGCAGCACCCCTTGACACTCTCTTTCCCTGCAATGAACTATTGATTACATCATTACTGTTACTTCGATTGACTTAATGAGCTTCCTGTATCCCAAACTAAAAAAATGTTATCTAAGTAAAAGCTGGCACCAAAAGGTAGTAGAGGTAAAATTAGCAAGCTGACATTCCCAGAATTCAATAGAAAGGGGTTGTTCTAATTAAATCCTATAGCAACATTGCCTACAGTACCAATGCTGTATGGATCCACTTGCCAAAGCTCTGGGCAGCTCTACTTCAGCTCTAAAAGCTATCTGGCAGCTTTGCAACAACTGAAGGTTGTCCCTTCATTCACACATGGCTCCCCAGGTATTATCCAAAGTAAATCATGGCTATTGGGCAAAGAATAAAGAGCTGAACCATTTAATGATACACACTGAGAGATATCTCTCAATTTTTCCAAGTTTCCTCTCCCATTTCAATCCTGGACATCAGAGATTCCTGGTTGCATCTCCTCCACCACATTCAGTGTAGAGGGTGACAGATCTGCAAAAAACTACAATATTTTAATGAACATTCCCTGCATCTTGGGCAACTTACTCTTTGCAAAGTGCTTCTATGTCCTTCCAGAGAAGATAGTATATAAATGCAAATGCTGATGCCTCCCATTTTCTCACTTTCCCTGACAGGAAAACACTGCTGTTTTTCAATATTTTAGAAATACATTTTTGTGCCTGAAGTATGAAGTGGGCATCTAAAAATAAGTTAATATTACAGTAAATAGCAAAAAATAACAGCCAAGAATAAAATCACTTTGCAAAAGCAGATGTTTTCTTTGCACAACTTCTAAGAATTTAAGTCTGGAAGAAGCCAACAACTGTCAAAAATACCTACAATCTTTATACACCTGAAGTCTTTCAAAAGTACAACACATTCACGAGCTTTAGAAACATTCTTAGTATTATTCTAGAAACAGATTTAAGTATTGATCCAAAACCAAGCTTACTTTGGCCCTGCTCACTACATACTTTGGATCAGGTCTGAGCAAAAAAAGAATCTATTTAATTTCCTTTAATCTAAAATACTACACCTAAGTGCTCAATGAGGTAACTCATACATCTGTGAAAAAGTCTTTTGAGAAAGTGAAGTATCCTGTCCTTCTGCTCAGAAGGTGCAAAACAGTGCTGAGCACAAGGCTAGAGTGGCTGGAGAGTCCCTTAGTGCTTTAAAGAAAAGCTGTAGTAGGGCACTGGTGATGCATCATCCCTCCACGGAGCAATTAATTCTAACTACTAGAGCCTGCGTCTGTTGTTTCTGCACTCCCACAGGAATACCTAAGTATTGTTTTTTTGCCCATAAAACAAGCACAATGACAAACAAGTCACATTTTCTCTGCTGGAGTTTAGCTAGGAAGTCCTGGTCCATCATTTTTTTAAAATCCTGGCATTTATGTGTGCTTTTCTAAGGAGCTTCAGCAGCCTTAAAAACCTTGCATGTAATCAGAGTATGTAATGTCAGAGAGGTGCAGTACAGTTAGCAGCCTCTTCTGGATGTGGTAGAAAGATTCATTACTATAATTTCTCAACAAATTGGCAGCTAGCTGATACTAGACCCTAGATAAGAAATTTACGTGGAAACAGGAAATAAGACCTTGAATTTCATTCTTCAAGGGCACAGTCAGTATTACATTTATAAGGTTACATGGCTAAAATACAGTTTCATCCCTTCTCCCATTCCCATCCACACACTGAACAATTTGCACTATTTAGTTTAATGGGGTCCTATATGACCTGCAGCCTCAGCAAATGCCCTGATCACTCATCCCTAAAAGTCATGCTCAGAGGACTACTGATTTGATCAACTTGGCAGCATCTGCACAATACTCCAACACTATTTGGATTGCACAAGAGAAAAACACCCTGCAACCCTCGAGAAGTCAAGTTGAGACAAATCATATCTGAGTCATATTTAATAGGACTTAATTTGACTTCTGATTTGTTTACACTTCATCACACAGTTGGTTTCCATTATGATCCCTCTTTATTTCCTAATTCTATAATTCCACACCATTCTCTTGACATATGAAATTATTACTAGAAATAGTCCAATTTTTTTGGCTACCGTGCTCAGTGCAGGTGTTAACAGCTTACCACCACATCTAAAAGAAAAAAAATCTAACATACACACATGAAGCTCAGTATCTAAATGCAAGTCATCTTTTGCTCTCCCATAACATGCATGCATCTCCCAGATGCGCTCAGCCTTTTTCTGAACTCCTTTCTTGCATATAAATGTATTTTACTTCAAAGTAAAATTCACCACCTGAAAGCTATTTTTTGTGTTTGAAGTTGATTCACTTTTTCAAACAAAGCCTTTAGATTTATTATCTTTTTTTTTAAACAAAGTCTTTGATACAGCTCACCAAGTATATGGATTTGCTGTAAAGGTTTGCACAAATGTATCAGAAATGTGCTACAGCGCAAATAGCACGTATCAGCTGCAATAAAACCAGCCAGACCAGGCCAGCAGCAGCAACCAAATGTTTTCAATCAAATGCCCCTTATTTTACTGTGACTACTTATTTACCTTCCACACATGCTGTGGCTGCCCTCCTATTGTGACAGACTGTCCCTTTTTTCTCTGTTTCTCCTCTGTTAATCGTTGCCTCCTGCTTCATTGCTTTAAGTCGCTGGCTGTCCCCTCCCTTTCAGCTCCCCTAAGCACCAAGCCAGATCCAGCCTTCACCTCTGCATCACAGGCAGCTTCCACCAATGCCAGGTTTCAGTCTCCTCCTGATGTCAAATTTCAGCCCAGCCCACGAAACCCACCCCCTGCCTTGGCTCCTGCATCCTGGGCTGGATTCTCCATGCTCCAGTCTTTGCAAGGAACATTTGCAAGGAATCAGCAGTGTTGATCTCACCTTGGAGGGCAGCTTCCACACTGGTTTTGATAAACACAAGGTAGATGTCTGCTGCCTCTCCTTAGCTAGCACCTCCATTTTATTCTGCTTGCTTTTTAATTCACTCTGCGCTTTATATCCTATTTCTTCTGCAGCTTTTCTGTCTGATGTGACAAAAAAAACAGCTGTTTGTGTTGGGGGAAGCCTCTTCCTTAAGCCAAATCCTTGTTTTTGCTGGAAACAGCTCTTTCAGTTGCCCTAGTGGCATTAAAATCCCCTGGAGTCAATTTCTGAAGACTAATTTTAATATCAGGCTTCATATTTGTAACTAAAAGCAGCATTTAGTCTGTCTTTGAAGTTGTTTATTTATTTTTAAATGTGAACAAAATTCAAACTCTAAAGTTCTCTATCAATGTGACGTTTTAAAGATACGACTGCTGAAAGAGAAAAAAAGGGAGGGGGGAGGGGGAATCCTTCCTTCCTTCATAGTTTAAACACTTAATCTAACACTTGATCCCAAAAACTTTCTCATGAATAACTTGACTCAAACACTGACCCATTTGGAGCCATTCCCCTAAGTACAGTGTTAACAAAACAAGTTAAAATTTGCAGAATTTGGACTATTAGATAATAGCTAATTGAGGTCAGGACTGCCTGCTACTGTTTGTCCAATGCACAGCACAAAGCAGCTTTTTGCTCCTGCTAAGTGCCTCCAGGTATATCTCCAGTAAGGCTGAACAATAACAACAGATTGTTGATGACATCTGAAGCAACATCCCTGCCTTATCAGCTCTCCATCACATTTTACACCTCAAATCATCTTTGAAGTTTTAAAGCTGGATAAATGCGCAAGCCTGGAAGATAAAACAATGGGTGAGAAGTTACAAGTCTTCTCTGTTTCTATTACAATGTTCTACCTCTGTAATTCTGTCACAGTACATCTATCATTTTGACATTCCCACTTCACAAGAGCATTCTCCAAGCACATCACCAGTAGATTTAGACTCTAATACAGTGAAATTAATGACCCCTATCATACTCTAACTTTTCCAGTGGTACACTGAAACTCCCACACCAGATACATTTGCAGGAATCCCATGGAAAAAAGGGAAATAGGAGGAATAAGAATGATTATTTGCTGTCCCAGTATGCACGTGATGGAGAGCAGACAGTGGTTATAAGGAGCTCCCAGTATCCTGAGCCTCACACTAAACTCACCTTAGAGCTCTACTGCTGATGGAAATGTTTCTCAAGAAGTGTACCATGGAAGAAGTGGTAGAACTGTGAAGGTTTGCTACATATGTTTCACCTTTTCCTTTTGCTCTTTACTGTGTTTACACGTTGGGGAACATGACTTTATCCCTCAGTTCCCACCATCAACAGATTAAGAGAGGCAGCAGAAGATGAGCAGAAGGAATCATAAAACCATTAAGATGACTTTTCCAACTTCTCCAGAATTTTGTTTCCCCTCACAGGAACATCAGTAAAAAGGAAAAGAGAGAACGTTGTTTTCATCAGAGAGAGGATCAAGGAGAAATGACAAGTTCAGACTAAATATCTCAAGAGTGATTATTCACAGAAGTTGGATCTCAGAGAAGCAAAGCAAGTTAAGAGACATCAATGTGGAAAATGCTGTAGAAGTGCAAGTACTGCCAGTGGGCTACTGAAGATCTGTGGTACAGCTGCTTCCAAGGGATACGGTTTTCACTGTTGCTCTTAGAAAACCTTGATATCTTCTTTTGTTCTGGTTGTGGAGCAGTACTCTGACCACAGAGAAAAACATAAAAATACAAAATAGAACTACACACTCAGCAGATGGAGTAGAGCATGCCCCTGCAAGGGAAGCAAAACGTGACTGCCACTTTGTTATTAATGTTGCAAATGACATTTCCGCAAATGTGGTCAACTCTGCTCTGCTCAACGTTTGTGAAGTAAGAGGAAGTATTTTCTCTAGTGTACAAACACAAAAATGATGATGATGCCCTGTTCATTCAACCAGTATACACAGATATCAGCAGGGTAGATAACCTGACAAATGCTCTGTGTGCCAGCTCACATTGGGCTGATGCTCATAAGTCACTGCCTGGATGTACAATTCAGATTCCAATTTCATAACCGAATCTGCAATATTTATTTTGCATCTGTTGCTCACAACTTTGAGTTAGTTTGCATTTACAGATGTGGGAAAACAGGCAGTAGATAAGGTAGAAAAGAAAAAGAGGCACAGCTAGCTGTAGGAACAGAGTAGACTCTGTATCTCAGCTCTGTAACTTAGAGCTGTAGTACAATCACACTGCAAAGGCAGCACATGATAGCCATGCCCATATATTTGTCCACAAATTCCTTTCTGCCACACTGGCAGAAAAACACAGTTTCAGATTGCTAACTGTTTAGACACCACAAAGCAGAAAGCCTGCAGTGTACAAATTCCCTCAGTGGTATATATACAGGGAACCCTGTAAGGGGTTAATTTTGCTCTAAGGGATTTTATGTAGATAGAAATCACAGAAGTCAGAAGTCTTAATAGGACTTTTAAAAAGGATTGGACTATCCAAATACCCACAGTTATGTTAGAGATAATAGCTCTAGAGATAACAATGATATGTTTTGGGAGACAAAAAGCTCCCTCCAGCTTCAGAATAGAAGCCAGTCATTATGTAGCTTACGATTACAAACTTCCCTGCATGGGCTTCTTGTTTCCAAACTGTCAAGTGTCACAGATTTAGATCTTTTTCCTCAGAAGCCACAAATACTCTGTACTTACACACTGACTTGAAAGATGATAGTGAAAAAAATACAACTTCCATTTTTCATTATAATCTCTGATTACATATGCATGCGAAGCATTTCTCTAGGCTCCACACAAATTAAGGCCTGGAAGTTATGATGTTCTCTGTGTGGTCTTAGACATGCCTGGCCAAGCACAAGCGAGCAGGAAGAACTTGGGAACCTGGGTTTTATTAACACTTCTTCAGCGTCATGCCCTGAAGAACAGCCTGAGAAAGCTAAATAATATATTCTGAATGTGGTATTTTCCATGCAGTTCCCTTAACGGATAGGAAGGAAGCCCTGATACCAAGCCAAGTGCAGCTCAGCCTTACTGCAAGGGCACAAGAACTGGCTGTGAACCAGCACTATTTTTCTTTGAAGCAGCTACCACTTCAAGATGGAGAGAGATTCCTTCTCCTGGAAATCCGGCAACCTAAGACGTCCAGCAACCCAAATCTCTGTAACTTCTTTTACATTATAGATGTGGTTCAAACAATTATTTAAGAAGTTTTTCATACCTCTCCTCTGTTTCTTCCAAGGCTCTCTCTGAGGTAGAACCTGATCTAGCAGGCAGTGCTGGTGAAGAAGCAGCACTCTATTCCTAGGTGTAAACAGAATACTTGAGTATATATTGAAATGATCGTATTTACCAGATAACACAAGAAGAAAAATTCACAGTCAGAGCTGGAACATTACTGCACCATATGTTTTCCAACAGCCAAGCACAACAGGGTCCCCTCCACAATCTTTGCCGTACTGCACCCTGTTGTATTTCCACCTGGAAAGACATATGGCAGTGCCTAAAAGAGACAGTGCCTTACTTTTTCTTTTTTTCTAATTTTAAAGCAATTTCCCAGCTTTAAGGGATCATTCAATTACAAAAAGGAAAAGGATTAAAAAATTAAAATAAAAAGTGCTTAACTGTTCCCACTAATGATGAAAACAAGTCCATAGACCTGTCTGCATTATGACCAAATAAAAACTTGAAAGAATGGCTTGAATTCTACTTCTTTGCCTCATGCAACGCTGACAAAATTGTCTGATTTGCACAAATTTGATGTCTCACAGTTATGTCAGGGACGCTAAAGAGTTCACATTTTATTTTTCAGCTCTGAGGGAGCACAGGGGAAGGAAGACATTATAAAAGGCATCCTTCCGCTTGTAAAATGAAAAACTGCCTTGTAAAGAACTGACAACAAACAAACGTTCAGCATCACAACAGACACTTTTTCCCTGTAAATACAGTCATTTATTTTAGTGCCATTTTTCACATTTGTCATTACTATAAACTGCTCACGACTGCTGCTGGGTAAGAAAAATTATTTTAAATGACGAGAGTCCCTGGAAGAGTGAGAGACTACACAGAGGGCTCTCCTAATCATTCTATTGTCACTTAAGTACACAGAAATACTTATTATTTATTAAAGTGCTGTTATTGTAGATGTAACACTTTTTGCCTCCTCAAGTAGCTTGGATCGCTTCCGTTTGAAAATGATCATATTGAGTCATCTTTGGGAAAAAAAAAAAGCACCAGGCTGATTGTTACAAGCCTCACCACCATAGTAGCATAAGAGGAAGACAGTGAAATTCTCCATTTGCTTTATCAACCTGGATAAGTACGATCCTTGTGGCAGTTTAACCCACAGCCACATCTTTTACGGAGAGCCCTTCCTCCGTTCTGCTCACACTGCACCTTTGCAGGTCACCTTTGGAGATAGTCAGAGCGTCCCAGGTAGTTGATCCAGCTGGGCTTTGAAGTGTCATCTCCTCAATCCCCAACCTGAAAGTGCTCAGAGTGCCTTTAGCAATGAAGGAAGCTGGCTGCAGTGCCTGGCACAAGCTGGGAGTCTTCAGTCTTAATCTTGTTCTCTTCCTGAGTTATAAAGATATGGAGATACTTTGGAGACTTCAAACCTTCTACGTGTAGGTTCACTAAAACTGCTTTACGAATAAGCTTCTTGAAATTGTGCTTATTTACACACTGGCTTTGCTCAGGGCAGCCTTACTGCATTGCCACTTGGCCTGTGTCATTCTTTCCAATCGATTACAAAACATACTCTGCTCCCAGATAAATAGATGCGACCTTTTCAGTGCAATTTGGCAGATGTTCTCAGTGTAGAAAAGCTACTAAAGCACTGAGTGGGTGCCCTCACTTCATTGTAGAAAATCTGCTTGCGTTTAGCAGAAAAACATTTAGTCCCTTGTACTTACTCTTCCTTCTCACTGTTTTACAAACAGAGTTGAATGAACACCACAACTAAACTTTCTTGAATATTTGACAAAACATAAAACTTCTACATCTGCATCACTGTATTTAATATAATATTAAATTATCAATATTATTCAATTCTAAGAAGTATTGTGATAACAAATTATGGTAAGGTAGGGAAGCATTATTAATTTCATTCACAAGCAGGGACACAGTAGCAAAGAGAACGGGTAATTTTCCAAAGTTTTTCAGTCATTTCCCAAACCAAGTCAGGTGCCTCATTTATGAGACCAACCCTGAACTGTAAACAATTTGACTCAGCTATGTTCTTGTTCCTTGGGCACGTGTAGACAAGCATGTGTGTTTCTCTAGCACAGTCACAAACCATTTCAAATTCACAAATATCAGTCTTTGCAAAATGTTCATTTTTACAGCTTGGGTTTTCAAAAACAGTGATTTGGGGCCAAACTATTTCAAACTAAGGACAACAGCAATCTCACTGATTTAAGGCGAAAAGAATAAAAGCAGTGCAAAGTACTTTTGAAAATCTTATGCGCTGCTTTTATGCGTTAGTATCAGTACCAGATGCTCTTGCAAACCATCCAGTGAAGGAGCAGATATGATATCATGTGGCACATTCTACTAGTCATTCAGTCACAACAAATCACAGGCAGACTATGGGATGAAATGCCTTCCTGAAGTGCCTGTCTCTCCTCATTGCTAAGCAAGGCCTCCAGTGTAGATCTCTGTTAAATGTCTAACATTTTGTGAGATAGACTCAGGCATTTCTGAAGTGCAGGCGAAATCTGAAGAGATCCCTTGACTATAGCCAATGCATAATTTCATAAAACAGCAAATGAAACTCATCAGCATTCTGATTAATAGACTTAAAAGAACTGCATTCTGTTAAGTAGGAGCTTATAGGGAAAAAAAAAGTTAAAGTCACACTCTGTACATAACAATGTGGTCCTTGACTATCTGAATTTCATAAAATTAATTTTAGTGGGATGATCAAGGCTTCAGAAACACAGGCTGCAGAGATCAGAGGCTAGGAAGTACAAAAAAGCCATAGCAACAAATTCATTGAACTTTCAGTTTTAGCTGGTAGTGAATTTATTCACCACCTTTCAAAGATTATTATACCATGCATCTTCAACTAATGGGACATTATTTTACAACCCTGAAAAATCAACACAAATTTTTGTCTTTTTCTATTCTTTACAAGGTTCACTAGCATCATTATCACCAAATTTTCTAACACTGTGTTGGTCAGGTTTGCTGTCATAAGCACATCTCTCACAGGCTTTTATTCACACAGAAATACTGTAAAGTACAAGATTCAAAGTGGTACTTTGAAGCTATGGTAAGTTGTCTGCTGCTTGCTTAACGAAAACTTTGTAGGATTGGTCCTTCCTAACGGTCCAAAATGTACGTAAATCATCAGCTGTAGAGAACAGTTGCCCCATCAAGCATCTTACCTCAGCAAAAGCTTTTGTTACAGAGTGGCTTATTCATAAAATGGTGGGTTTGGTTTTTTTCTTTTCTTTTCTTTCTCATGCATCATTACTAGAAATCAGGCCCAAGTAGTTTATCTGCTGAAACATGCATAAAACTGCTGAATCCCCTCAAAGGTGCTAACAGTAGGTTTACAGAAGAGCAACTGATAGTGAAACAAATGGGCTACAGATAAATCTCAGCTAACCATGGTGTCTTAGCTGTACTCAATACATTTGAAAAAGAGTCAAACAGGACCCTGGGTTTACAGAATGTGCCAGGCTGCTAGTTGAGATGGTGCCATTTTCCTCCACGCAAGTTTCGAATTTGAACTGCTGTAGGGAAAATCATATATACAAGCAGGTGAAGGCAGACTGGAGCTCTCAAGATCCATGGCAACGTTGGCGTGGAAGCTGTACAGTAATGGTAATGAAGTGCCACCCCTGAGCTAACACACTCCCTGAGAAAAGAAAGACATATTATCATTTTTCCCATTTTGTACACCAATAAAGCCTATTGAAAAAGGACTCTGGTGCTTTCTATGCTCAACACAAAAGTGAAGCAACACTGGCTACAGTTTGGACCTACTTCTTTCCAGGAAGCCTCAGCTACGCTTTTACCAACATCTTTTTTTAGAGTTTTTCAAACCTCCCAATTTTTTCTACAGTCTACTGTTACATATAGTGCCATAAACACAGAACAATTAATCACATACATTAACTTAGTTTAGATTCCTCTAAGGCCAAAAATTAAAAAAACCCACAAAGGCCGTGCAGAAGGCAAGTACAAAAATAACGTCACTTCAACTTCACTGACACGAACCCAGCCCATGTACTGTGTCTATAGGAATGAGTTCTTGTTCTGCAAGTACAATTAAACAGACTCCATCGATTAATTTTAGTGATACTGCAACCAAAAATGACTTCGTGCAGCATTTCCTTATTCACAGTTGAAGGTTAAATTGCAGAGGAGAGAATGAGGACAATAATTGCTCCAAAAATAGGAAAGAAGGCTGTGCCCCTGGTTCAGACAGATAGACAGAAGTGGGAATAGGAGTCCTCAGCACCTGTAAAAAGAATCTTGCAGGTAGCATAGAGGCTGAAGGATACTTTGTTTAAGAGCTGTAATTCTTAAATGGAGAGGAGGTCTTGAGAAAAAATAAAAAGCCCATGGCAAGACACAAAACACTGAGGGCTATTGTTCCTACCAGTGAGCCTGTTAATTTGGAAACTATTCAACATTTTCATGAAGTCTGTTTTCCTGCACAGATTGGCATAAATTCAAATGCAACGAAAAAATACAGAAGAAATAAAGTTAATTACATTTATAGGATGATGGCTATGCACTAGTTGTGTAAAATGGTCCTAAAATTGCGTGTGCACGCAGGCACTACAAAAGCTGGTTTTGTAACCAGCAATCAGGTCTTCAGAAAGCTCTCCATGTTGACAGACAACTGCACACAAAGCAGAATTTGTCTGCCTAAGGAATTCCATAACAGTGTTCCTCAATTCTGTAGAACAAAGTAAGTCTTTCTCCCTCTGCTGTTGCACAGTCAGGTAGGCTAAAGGCAGCTGTTTGATGTCTGTTTCACAACTCAGACAGGGTGCACTGAAAGAAGAATGAGCCTATGGCTAAACAAAGTCTGCCATCAAAGCTATTTGGTGAATGTTTCCTCTTGTTCAGGGAACAAGACAAATATAATAAGATGTAGTGGCAAGAGCCTCTCAGCCATTTTCTTTTTGTCTAAGTAAAGGACTCTGGTCAGGCATTATTTTGTTTCAAACACAGTGGATGACAAGGCAACAAAAGTGTTGTGCTTACAGTCCATTCAGCCTGGAGATCTCAGATCTATTTTTTCCTCCACTACAGCACTGCTTTGAGGAATATGGTATGACTAATACCTGCTCTTTGATGAAATGAGAGAAGCCTTTGAGGCAACATGTCACTTCAAGCTCCTGTTGTGTCAAGAAAAGTGCAGGCCAGAACTTCCTAATCACATTCCCACTTTCTGTTCCTTCCTGTGTGCTTGCTGTTGTTGTTTTGACATCTTAAACCTGATTGTATCAAACTTCATCTAATTGAATAAAATTGCGCAAGTTCTCCTTGTGCAGAAGACCTGCAGGAAACAACAGGTCAGTGCTTTTCCATAGATCACAGAATGGTTGGGTTGGAAGGGACCTCACAGCCCCTCAGCCCCAACCCCTGCCATGGGCTGGGTGCCTCCCCCTCCCCAGCTCAGGCTGCCCAGGGCCCATCCATGGCCTTGGACACCTCCAGGGATGGGGCACCCACAGCCCTCTGGGCAGTGCCAGGGCCTCACCGCTCTTTGAGTACAGAGTCTTCCTAACTCTTCCTAACATCCAACCTAAATCTCCCTTCTTTGAGTTTAAAGCCATTTCCCCTTGTCCTATCTGCCCTAGCACTATCTGCCTGTGTAAGACGTCAGTCCTCCTCCTGCTCCTCAGCTCCCATTGAGTACTGGAAGGTCTCTCATGAGCTTCATGTGGGCCCAATTCTCCAGACTTTTCCATGTCTCAGGCTGGAGCCTGTTTCTGACACAGATCACATTCAGCATAGCTGATAGTTCCATTTGTTCCACCTGCAGTGCTTCTCATGTACAAAAAAAACACTTTGTATGTTTGATTTGGTGTTCTCCTCCTCTGGCTACGCACACTTCCATTCAGACCGATCCCAAGAGGCACCTGCAGCTCAGACAGCCATGCTCTTGCTCCGTGCCTATTTAATCATCTCATATTTCTAAGAGACACTTTAGGCTGAAAGTCCGTATTACGGATGTGAAGCGCTGCTATTACTTCAACGTATTTTTTAAAGGGATGTGCTGTCACCTTCGTATTTTAGCAGGGAGACGCTCAGCCAGGTAACCTATTTTTCACAGGAACGAGCACAGGGGTCATGACACCGAGCCGCTGCCTGCTGGGCTCTGCCGTCCTGCAGCGTCCCGGTGCGGAGGCGCAGGGCTCCCTCTAACGTCTCCCTCAGAACCTGGAAGCGTAAGAGAATCGGAGCACGGCAGCCGGCACTCCGTGCCCCTCCACACGGGCTCAGGGCTCACAGCCACGGGCACCCTCAGCACCCCCCGCGCTCTCCCGTCCCCTCACGACGCCGCAGAGATGGAAGACGCTCCGGGCGGAGCGGCGGTGAGGGGCGACCGCCGCCCTCAGCGCACCGTGGGGCGAGCCATGCCCGAGCCCGGCTGGTTCCCACCTCCCGCCGCCAGGCTGAGCCCGGTGAGCGAGCGGAGCCGCGGGGCGAGGCAAGCTGCCGCCCCCTACCACCTACCCGCTGCAGTGCGCGGAGGCTGATCCCGCCCCTCAGGAGAGGGCGGCTGCCCGGGGGCGCGGCCGCCATTTTCCCGCCTGCGTGGCTGTCCTTCGGCCGGCAGGCAGCGGTTGAGGAGCTGTTACGAGAGCATGAGGCGCTTCAAGAGCTTCTTCTTCGGTCTCCCGCAGCCCCCGGGCTTGGTTGGCCGAGGAGCGGGGAGGCGGCACTCATCCACTCGGGCCTGACTGGAGCCCGCCCGGGGCGTCCCCTCCCGCCCGGTCCCGGGACCCGGGCACTGCTGAGCTGATTTGTTTTTATCCTTCTCTGAGCTCTATTATTGTAAAGGGTTCAGGTGCAGGGTGCTGTCTGCTGCTTCTCTCTTTGCCCTCTGGAGACCTGATAGCCACCTTTCAGTATCTGAAGGGGAGCTGTGAGACAGACTCGTGAGCAGGGTCTGTGGTGACAGGACAAGGGGAAGCGGTCTCAAACTAAACAAGGGGAGATTTAGGTTGGATATAAGGAAAAAGTTCTTTAAGGGTGGTGAAGCACTGCACGGGGTGCCCAGAGATGTGGTGGATGCCCCGTCTCTGGAGATACTCAAGGTCTGAACCAGGCTCTGAGCAGGTTGACCTAGCTGTAGGCGTTAACTGCAGGGAAGTTGGGCTAGATGACGTCTGAAGGTCCTCTCCACTTTTAAGGATTCTGTGTGATTCTACACGATTCTCCTTTCGTGGCTGTGGGGGCTGTACCTTGCCGGTGTCAGGCATGGCTTCGAGCAGTTCTATGTTTTCTGCTCACCAACATTTGTAGTGGATTCAAGCATATTTGGGGTTAAAAACTGGCCATCCATACGCACATATAGGCGCTAACAGTGTTGTATAGAAGGGTTGGGAAAAGGCTCTGCCTGTGTGCAAATACATGTGTTGTGCAGTGCCACATTGCACTGACTTTAAGGAAGGATGGGTCTGATCAGCATTTCCACAGGGAAATCAATCAGTTTGAAACTGCAAAGTGTATGTTTTTCATCTTTCCCCTTAGTGAGCCTGCCCTTTTGTTTTAAATAACAGCAGCTCTGGTGATGCGTTTCACCTGCTCTGAATCTCTCTTTATTCAAGCAAATCAGAATTTGCCAGCCTGTTTGTCTGATAAGCAGGTGCTTGTACTTCTCTGCATTTCTTGATGATTAATTAATGCTATTGGAACCTCTTTCTTTTATTCTTCTAATCTTTTATTGTGCATTTGCTGCCACATTTCACCGATATAGTACAGTTACCTGTGTTAGCTTCAATAGGCATTTCATTTTTCTTTGTTTTTAGAAGATGTATTTCTGAACTGAAGCCACACAATGGGACATTATAATAAGAATTTGAAGCTCTTTAAGAAGCGCCTCACAGAAGAGGAAGACTGGAGCTGTTAGTGGAGGCCAGAGACAAGCAGTGCTGCAGGGTGAGTTACCCAGATGGTGCCGTGCTGTAGCCAACAGGAGAAGGGTCATTGTCTGGCTGTAGTGGCCATAAAACCTGAGGGTTTGGTAAAAGTGAAGTTCTGCATGTAATAAACCAGCGATGTTTCTCCCTTCTGTAAGTATGACTTTCTTCTCCTCCGCTTTTGCTCACAGAACACCTTGGCACTTCTGCAGCAGTCATTGCAAGATAATTTTGATCTGGTTGCTCTCTAGCACAACAGATAAAAAGCTCTCTAGCAGCTCTGTAGTGAAAAGCAAATCTTAAATTAAAATCACTATTTTTAATCTGGCTTTGTGTTGTCTTTGTGACAAAAGTTGTTGTGATGACAGTGTCTCTTTCCTTTACAGAACAGCATAAATGGTAAATTCTGCTTTGGCATTTGGGTAAACGAAGTAGTAAATAAAATCATAGAATCCTTAGATTTGGAAGGGACCTTTAAAAGCCACCTGGTCCAACTACCCTGCAGTGAACAGGGACACCTACAGCTCGAACAGGGTACTCAGAGCCTGGTCCAGCGTGACCTTGAATGTCTCCAGGGATGGGGCTTCCACATCTCTGGGCAGCCTGTTCCAGTGCTTCACCACCCTTGGAATTAAATGAAGTGTTTGGAAGTGGGTCGTACCTATTTACTGTTAAATATTCCTGAAGTCTCTGCCAGGAATCCTAGCAAGACATTAATATTAATGCTTGAATTGAGTACATGATTACTTTTCTAATATACTGTATTTCATTAACAAGTTAATTATTAGAAACTTAAGAGTGGGTTACCTACTTTTATTAACAACAGCTTGCTATGATACAGCAAAGTGAATTTAAAGTGAGCCAGGAGCGTTATGCTCTTAAAACTACTTATTTAGGCCAATGGGTGAACCAAAAAGTAATAAAAGCATGCTTAACTGTCAGTGTTAACTTCATCTAAATGATCAGTGCTGATACTGAGTTTTGGGAGAGTATTGCTAATGATTTTCCCCTTTTTTGAAAGCAAGTGTTGCAGCAGGAGTTGAGAAGGTAAAATAGTATTGGCCTGAAGTTCATTCTAGACAAGGGGATGTATTTGTCTAGGACATCGTGAGTAAAGCACTGAGGAAAGATTGCATAATCACAGTAAAACTGAGGGATACAGCCATAATCACAGTAGGAAATACATCTCATAAAAGATCTTTGAATGTCTTTTTAATGAGTCTCTCAATAAAGACATCTGGGTCAGAATTTTTTGCAGTATCCTAATGATTTAGACAATCCTGGCTCCGTTAGCTTTTGCTGTACTGAAAATGGCCTGTAAGTTCCTTCTGACTTTGAAACAATAATTTCTGATGAATTAATCAGGTAAAGTGAATGATCACATTGAACAAGTTTGCTGTGTTGTAATGCTACTTAATGATTTTGTCAGTGACGTAGAAAAAAATGACTTATAACTACATGTAAAACTTGTAGATTTATTTTTTCAAGTAAATTGTATATCAATTTTAGTAATAATTAATCTCTGCAGTTGTAATTAGTGGGTAAATTGGATGGTTGTCCAAATCAGTTTGAGGCCAAATGCAAAGAAAAAAATTTGGGGTCATTTTAAAGAAGAAATGATTGTTTTCCAGCAAGCAATGACATACACTGTAAAGACTTCATAATGTTTGGTTTAGGATAATCTTTTTTTTTTTTTTCAATCTTTATTGTATTATGTTAGTGTTCTGATTAGGGAGCAGGGAGGCTTTTGATAACTTCAGGTTTCTGTGGCAGTTTTCTAACATCTTGGGATGGTTGCCAAGAAAATCCTATCCTCTGCTAGAAATGGACATTACTGTTCTGTTGCAGAAAATGTTGTTGCTAACAGTCTTACTCATGGAGCTTTAGGTAAGACATCAGTATCCTGAGCCCATGTCCTGAACATCCTGAAGATAAGAATCCAACTTGGAGCTTAATTCTCCAGTGTGTAGAAACTTGGAAGGAAAGGTCTGGTGCTTGCAGGAGCAGGATAAGGAGTGATTTTGCAGAATTCTGTGCAACGCAGCTCCCTCCATGCTGAAACCTTCATGGCCAGGTATATTCTATTGTTGCATTCCTGGCAAAAAGTACCAGTGGAGTAATAACTTAGACACTGGAACTTCCGTTTCTGGGAAGGAATGCAGTCTTGTATTTGAGCAGAAGGATGGGAAGCTTGAAATAAAACTCATTAATGAAACTCACAATTTCTCTGAAAGTTTAGAGGTCACATACTGAGGCCTAACTGCAGACCTCCCTGACTGATGATGTTGCATTTCTGTTGTGGTATAACATAGAGCTTTAGGACCCACAGTCCTTCTAATACATCAGATTTGGTTGTAGATTTTCCTTCTCTTTGCCTTACCCCCTGCCTTCCTCTCCAGTACTATCTGCCCTTCCTTTTCTCTCATTGTGCTGCTATGCTATCCTTTTCCTTCACCCTGACATAAAGCTCCTTTTTCATCTCAAACCCAAGTTGCTGCAACTCCACAAGCAACAGCGCTATCTTAATGATCTCTTAAAACACCAAGCAACGACACCCATAAAACTGACATTTCACATCTATGTCTTTTATAATGGTCACTGCATGTATCTTTTCATTCTACTTTTACAAAGGGGATATAATGAGCCCAGCTGGAGAGTAAATTTTCATTTGTTTTAGGGACAGATCAAGCATTTTACAACTCTGGTGCCATCCTGTCTCCAACTATAAGAATAGACCTCCATCCTGTCACTGCAGTCATGGGGCTTGTCCCACCATCTCACTAATAGCAACAATATCACAGCTCTGGGAATGGACTGTAGCTTCCAGTTTGTCCTGTTTGTTCCTCACGCTGTGTATGTTGGTATGCAAGTACTTTGGTTAGTCTTTGGAACCTGCAGTGCTCCCTGGGGCAGCACAGCTGCCCCCTCAGATGGGGCTGTACCATCCCTCAGTGATCCTAATGGCATCCCCCTCTTTGACTGATCCTAGTTCAAAGCACTCTACATCAGTCTCACCAGGTTACAGGCCAGTGTTTCCCTCATTGAGACAGGTGGGTCCCATCTGGCCTCAGCAGACCTCTCATCAGGAGGACTCTTCCATGATTATAAAATCCAAGATTTTGGCACTAGTCTTGATGGCCTTGATTGATTCCTGATAAAATCCCTGATCCTAGTGCCAGGGAGGCAGCAAACCTATCTGTGAAGAGGGTCTGGGCTGCAGATTGGAGCCTTAGTCCTACCAGGCTCCAGGTTTTCAGATGGATTGTTAAGACCCAGACTGTGTTGGAATCATTTGTTGGTGCAGTGATAGAAATGCATGTTGCATTATTTCTGTGTTAGTTACAGCTCAAGCACAGATAAGTAACCTTTTCAATTGTTCCTTCTGGTGTATTTTTCTCTACTCAAGCAAGTAGTATAAACTGGTGATGTGCTGTGTGATTTTGATGTGTATTTAATATTCCTCATCATTTTTTCTCCCACTTCTGCCTTTTTCTATGTCCCTGTGTAGCACTTCATATGCTAAAAGGATTTGCAGGAATAATCACTTGGACTGCAGTCCTGTGACCTACAGGTGACTCTCAGTACAAAATGAGACAAGCCTAGATTAGTAAGATCTCATCTTTGCTAAGTTGTCACGTGTTTAACACATAATTGCTAGGGTCAGATTTTTTTCTGCAAATTGAAGGAGGGGAGTAGTTCATAATAACAGACAATAAACATGGAATTAGGAAAAACTGTTTCTGGAATATCATTTGTGAGAAGGACTGCAAAAATTTTGGTGAACCATCGGTTTCCACAGCTGGTATGTTGGCTGAAAAAGCAGAAGACCCAGCCTCTTCTCAAAACTACTAACAGTGGCTTACCTGGAAAGCCTTGAGACGTGGAGAGCAGGTGTTGGAGGAAGACTTGGAAAAGCAAGCGACAGTGCTGGGAGGAGAGAAGGATGTATGTGAGAGCTCTCATGAGAGCTGTAGCTTGTCCATGCTGACGCTCCTGTAACACTTGGCGGAGGTGAGCCGTTCTGTCTCCACAGGTGGATTCTCCATTTTTGTGGTAGTTGTCATTTTGTGGTACTACATCTGAGCTGTATTTTAAGTTTTACCTCCACTCTTTGTAGTTAAAAAAAATCATTAAAAATGTGGACAACTATTTGTACTACTATGCTTAATGTTATGAACAACTTCATTTTTTCTTAATATTTTTCTTAATATTTTTTCATATATTAAAAGTCTAGGTTGCATAGACTTACTTTAAAAGGAAACCAGCATATTTTTTTCCTTCCCATCAAGTGACACATCCGAGTGATCATGGACAAGAAGTGCAGCATTAGAAATATGTCTGTGATTGCTCATGCTGATCATGGCAAATCAACATTGACAGACTCATTGATTTGTAAAGCAGGCATTATTGCTTCAGCCAGAGCAGGGCAAACACGGCTCACAGACACATGTAAAGATGAACAAGAAAGATGTATCCCAAACAAGTCTACGTAAGAGCTTGCCTGTTTGTTTTGCATGTTGTTTTTGTTTTCAGCCTGAATACTGAAAAATGGGATGCTCAAAGCCTTGCATCCTGTCAGATCTTTTTTAAGTTGGTACGTGAATCAAGCTGTGCATTACAGAATGGAAGTTCACCAGGAGCCCCAAGTCCTTCTCAGCAGGGCTGCTCTCAAGAGCTCTTCCCCCAGTCTGTACATGCATCTGGGATTCCTCTGGTCCACATGCAGCACCTTGCACTTGACCTTGAACCTCATTAGGTTCACGTGGGCCCACCTCTCAAGCCTGTCCAGGTCCCTCTGGATGGCATCCCTTCCTTCTGTTGTGCCAACTGCACCACTCAGCTTGGTGTCATCAGCGAACTTGCTGAGGGTGCACTTGATCCCATTGTCTCTATCATTGATAAAAATGTTGAAGAACACTGGTCCCAGGATGGACCTCTGGGGGACAAACACAAGCCTCCAACTGGGGAGTGAAAGAAACTAGGAGAGAGGAGAGAATTCTGTGCAAATCATCTTTTGGTGGTACTTTCTCACTAAAAAAAATTGAGTAATCTCAAGCCAGTCCCTCAGTGTCCTTCGAACAGCCATTTCCCTGGATGGAAGCTATGGCTTGAAATTCAACACAAAGGACCAAGATTCAGATTAGCTTTCTTTGGCTGACTTTCTTGCTTTTGTCACTTCCACGAGGAGAGACTTGGCCTTTCTGCTATTCCTGACTGGTAAGACGTTTAATTTAGTCTTTTCTGATATGATGATGGTAGATCTCTGTTAGTCTACCAGTAATTGTATTATAATATTCAGGATATCTCTCTGGAAGAAATATTTGAAACTAGAAATTCGTTCTAAAATGAATTTGAAACTAAGAATTAGTATTATTTCTTATAATGCAGCTGAAAATTGTAAAGCAAAAAAAAAGAACACAAAGTCATCTTCAATGGTCTGGCTGTCATCAGGAAGACTAAAGATTTTTATCTCCCCACCAAATAGCTGCAAGATGCACCTCACCGGAGTTTTTAAACATGATTCCCTTTGCTTAAATGTGATCATAATACGCTATGTTTTGTTCCAGAAAACATCTGGCATCTTCACTGATGCTTTGTGTCATTGAAAACAACTGAAACATTTGAAAGAAGTGTTTTGTGAAATGCATTCACTTTTTTTTTTTTTTCTCCTTTTAAAGACAGATCAAATTATTGGTACATTTGGGTATGGCTGTGGTCTGCATGGCTGGGCATTTACTCTGAAGCAGTTTGCTGAGATGTACATAACCAAATTCACTGCTCAAGGTGAAAAAGCGCCACTCACTACAGCTGAGCTTTCAAAGACAATGGAAGATACAAGGAAAAAGCTCTGGGGTGATAATTAACTGACAAAGTATGCATGGAATGAATGTAGATGCATGCTTAGAGTGCCGCTCTAAGGATATCAGTGGTGCATACCAGTGCATGTTGGGTTTGTGCTTCTGTAAAAGTAAGTTTTTATAGGCAGCTTAGAAGGCTAGTTAGGAACCTGATTTTGTAATCTGTATATCCAAAGTTTTTATGTATCCAAAAAAGGTAATTGTAGATAACTCATATGCTGTATGTGTCTTCTTCGGGAGTTCTGATAACCCACTCCGTAAGAGCAGAAAGAGAAAATTCATTCTCAGAACTTCAGAACAGAAGTGCTTTTATTGAACTGTGTAAGTGAAATGGATGTGTAGCAAGAGATTTTGGACCAAACTGAAAGTCTTCTGATAAGAAGTATTTCTGTGAATTTAATGAACCTCAAACTGTATCTTCTAAAAGATGGAATTAATTTCAAACTAGATCTTCTTGCAGCTTGTTAACTGAATGCTTTAAAAATGTATGAAAGCTTAATACACTTACTTCTCTTCTTGTGCCTGTAGTAAATTAACCTGCCTTGACTGTTAGCTTATAAGGTAATAATTTTGTAATTTATTGCACTGAATTTGCTCAAGAGAGAACAGTGTGTGGCAGTATACAAAATAGTTACCTGTTAAGATTTAAGAAAAGGGAGAATGTTTTCTGTATTAAAAAAAGACCCAGTATCTCCTCCTTCCTTCTTCTCAAGGTGTAAATGCAGTGTAAAACATGTTTTGTTCTCTGTGCATTACCTAACAGACGCTATGGCTTCTCTTTTTGACTGCTTCTCAATATGAAACTCTTTTCTACTGCTTACCGTAATGCTAGGGTTTCAGGCCGAGTGGTAGCAATCAGTTTTGTCCCATTCCACATTAAACATAATTTTCCAATATACATTTCTATTACCCAGTTTGACTTTTATGTGCCATTCTATTGCCCACTTATTGGTCACACCAGGTCTTTCTGAAGTTCCACAGAGCTGGTTTCATTTTTACCTGCTTGAAATAATTGTTTGGAAAGTAGCAGTTTCCTAACACGACCTTATTTAGGTTCTGAAAGAGACCTTCAAGGGTTGTTTGTGCAGAAATTCACAATAAATGATGATTTTTCTGTTGCTTAGTCATCTCTTCTTTTCTTTTTCTTTCCCTTCCCATTAGGTTTTACCACTGACTTGAGATCCAACGTCAGTGGCCAGGCTTTTCCACAGAGTGTCTTTGGTCAGTGGCAGATTTTACTTGGAGATCCTTATTAGGGAATTTTTTGTCCTTGGCAAGTTGTGGCTGAAACGTGTTAGTGCAAGGGCTTGAAGGAGGGCATTCCACCTCTAGATCACTTCCTAGACAAGTTGTAACCACATCTGTTTCATGTTTGTGACGCGCTGCCCCATTTTGTCCTGAGACCATTTCCTGATAAAAACCAGGAAGGAAATGAAAAGTTTTAGAATATCACATTGAATACATGCACAGTCTTAACATAATTTGGCTTGACCACCTACTAAAAATAAAAATGTGTTAATTTGGTTTACTATTGCCTTTGTCTTGTCTATGATCGCTGATGGCAGTAGCTAAAATACACATAACAAAACAGTTGTACTCTAGTGATGTTCTTTCCAGCTTGCCTAATCCACGACTGTTTTCTAATCTAGCAAGGAGCTCCCTTCGTTGTTGCTTTTGCAGAAATTCTTGTTGAACTGTCTGGTTTTGTCCCCTCAGACAGAAGATGCATTCTTTCATCTCCAAACTTCAATTGTCTGTGGTCTTGAGGACTGATAGCGAAAGGCTTGAAGTTACAGGTAAAGTTTCTAACATCCAGAGCCTAGATTTAAAGGCAGATTAAATAAAATGGAAATGCCTGAATTCTTGCTGCTGGAGAACTGCAGAACCTCCCATGGTTTGTGCAGCAAAGTCCTGTCAACATGGCTTATGATTGTTCTGGATGGCCTTATGGAAATACCAAAATTTATAAACCAGCTTGAGCTGACAGTCTGCAGGTGTATAGGTATGGCCTTTCTGTGACTGGTATTTTGCAGCTAGCTGTCTTAGGGAAGCTCACTTCTCTTTTAGAAGATGCAGAAAAAGATGCAGAATATGCATGGTGGAAGAAAAGGGCTCTCTTGCAGCATAGCTTTGTCTGTACACTGGTCATCCATGCAAGAAGAGGTGCTTCATATTAGTCTTATATGCTTTCCTTCTGCAGTTGGTTTGAAGCTGTTTTTGTTATAGTTTGAACAATAACCACAGTAGAAAACAAAGAGGTAAGATATCTTACCTTTTCTGCAAGATTTTCACCTGTTCACAGTACTTGAATAGATAGTCTGATGGATTTTAACTTCAGTGTAGTACTTGTCTAAGGTAAAGTAAAGCAAAAACTCATCTAGACATCGTGGACAGGTGTGCTTAGAGCAGGGAGCACAGGCCTGGTACAGGCCCTGAGTAAGTTCAGACTTCCGTTCCCTTCTCCACCCACCACTACTTAAGTAAATTATTGTTTTGTGGAACAAAATCTGTCAAATGGGTCATACTGTACCATACTACTCCAGCTCATTAATTCATAGTCCACAACTAAGTGAATCAAAGGATTGTGGCATTACTAAAATCTAGTAATTACTGTGCATACGTCAGCACCCTAAGAAAATTAACACTTGGCCTTGACAACTTAGCTCTCTCCTAGCTGAGGAGGGCTAAAATCCCTTAAGCTTGCTTTTAATATTGTTATCACAGGTGTAGGTTTATTTAAAACTAGAAGCAGCTGCCAAAGTCATGCCCCAGCTGGTTGGAGAACACAGCCCTCCCTCAGCCTTGGTAACAGCCTACTACCAGGGCACGGTCACTTGCTTAACAAAACTGTAGCCCTATTTTATAGGGCCTTGAGTGTTTTAGAGCATGTCTTACAAGTGTCATTTAGCCATGCTTTTTAACTTTCCTGACTTATATGCAAGATGTTTACATCCCTTCAGCCAGTTCAGCAATTTCATGTGTCACACTTCAGCTTGTGATTAACAGTACAGACAGCATATTCAGTAACAGGTGAGTTTTAAACAGTTTATTCACAATGGCTCTTAAGCCTCTCCCCATTTCTAGTTCAAGTTATGTGCAACTGAGAGTCAGAGAGCATTGATCAGCTGCAGGCCATCAGGAAAAAAACTTCACGAGTAGCATGGATTGATTAGAAATAAATCATGCTAAACACTAATCCTTAACAAGTACAAAAAATTAACAGATAAGGAAAGGAGAAGAAAATGGATGCAATATTAAGAAGAGGTGAATTGAAGATTGTTGTGAAAGATAATATAAAAAAGACAATGAAGAACAGTAATGTAGCACTGATGCAGCACTGAAGATGAGAGTACAGGGCAGACGAGGTATAATAATACATCCTGCTTCAATACTTCTTATCCATATACTTAGTTCAAATACTGTAACAGTACTGGAAGGCAAAAAGCACAGAACATTTGAGTAAAAATCTGGAAAGTATCTGTTCTTAAGTTCCATGGAAATACATAGGAGACATTACTGTCAGAGCAACCTCCATAGTTCCAGTTCAGTGGGAGCAGTATGCAGCTACTGCTGTTTTGTTCCAGAAGGAAACACTTCCACCATGGCAAGTCAGACTGCAGTATGCTCAAGCAGAACACAGCCATTACTGAAGTAGCAAATCTATGGGCAAGACATCCTAGAAAACAATTTGGTACTGGAGGAGGTAATCACTACACTCTCCTTACAAGTGCCATACAAAGCATGCACCTCATGGGTGTACCTAAGGGCAGAGCTGGTAGTGGCAAAGAAAGACACCAAGTACTTTAAGGAATTAAGGAATTTAAGTTTTCTGTCACCTCTCAAGAGTTATCAAACCAGAAACTCAACTATGCCTCAGATGATCATAGTTCGGGGTTTGTGGTTGGGGGAAAGTGTCCCAACTCTGACAAGGCAGCACGTAGAGGTTGTATAAAGCAATGCTTGCATAGATAATCTGCTCCCTCCCAGCTCAAAAAGCATTAAGAGGAGGAACTCACAATCAGAAGTGTTAACTTTCTGAACATTAGGAAATCCAAAGAAAAACCAGCCCCACTTACAGAGGCTTTCCTTCCATCCCAGGTAAGGAGAAAGCACGGAGCAAGAAACAGAAAACACAAGTCGTGGCTATTTCACAAAGCTCCATTGTCTTAAATGAAGTTTATTACAGGCCCCAGTGAAAATATTAGAAATTCACCATATACTTCTGCACCAGTTCTCAAGTTGTTGTTGTTCTAGAGTGGTTAAGTGCCTTTTTAATAAAAAAACATTTTTACATTATTGCTGTGTTTTACAACAAAATTAAACATTTATGGAATCCATACAACAACAAAAAGCCAGTTTCCCCAGAACAATGCAGAAGCACAAAAACATGTTCTGAGGGGGCCTTTCCTATCCCAACTATTTAATAAGCAAGGAAAATGTCCAAGTGGAGACCAGTGATGAATGGTGTTCCTCAGGGATTGGTACCGGGACCGTGACCTTTTAACATCTTTGTCAGCAACATGGACAGTGCGATTGAGTGCACCCTCAGCAAGTCTGCAGATGATGCCAAGCTGTGTGGTGCAGTTGACATGCTACAGGGACCTGGACAGGCTTGAGAGGGGAGCCCATGNACAGGCTGAGAGAGTTGAGGCTGTTCAGCCTGGAGAAGAGAAGGCTGGGGGGGGGACCTTATAGCAGCCTTCCAGTACCTGAAGGGGGCCTGCAGGGAAGCTGGGGAGGGACTTTTTACAAGGACAGGTCATGATAGGACAAGGGGTAATGGCTATAAACTAAGCCAATTTAGACTAGATATAAGGAAGAAATTCTTCACTGGGAGGGTGGCGAGACACTGCAACAGGTTGCCCAGAGAAGTTGTGGATGCCCCCTCCCCCGAAAGGGTTCAAGGCCAGGCTGGATGGGGCTTTGAGCAACCTGGTCTAGTGAGAGGTGTTCCAACCCCTCTGCTATGGGCAAGGATAAGATGATCTCTAAGGTCCCTTCCAACATAAAACATTCTATGATTCTGTGAAAATTCTGTGAAAAAAAGTTTTACTCATTTTGTCCCTAGTGTAAGTCAATTTACTCCATTTTCCAGAAAGCAGATCCTTTCAATAAATAGAGTATCTTTCAAGATGCTGAAGTTCCAGAGATACAAACAGCAGCTCTGTGCAATTTCTCCTGGAGTTCAATGCTGCCTCTTGTTTCAGTCCAATGAGATGATGTCAGGAGCACTGCCTCCACGGCTGGTTATAACTCCTGTCTCGCTCTTGCTGGAGCTAACGTGTGTGCTGCTCTCGTGGTGACTGGTTGATGTGATGATGCTGCCAGGTGTGCTGCTTGTTAAGGTTGAGGTGAGACTATCCAAAAACATAGGAGGACAGTACTGCTTGAAACAAACAATGAAGAATGAAGAGACTAACTGCACAAGGGAAATGTATGCTCTGAAGATACATCTTCCCTACAACAAGCACAAAACAAGTTACTAGCAGAACCTCACTAGCACATGCAGAGCAAGAACCAGAGTTCTGCCAAACAGCAGCAAGCAGATGTGGTAGCAACAATGCCTTCTTCATCCACTCAGTTTTTTCTCCTACTAAGTGGTTAGCTTGAGCATTTACTGGCACATTAGGAATCAGCATCATGACCACAAGACCACCCACCATAGTGTCTGAAGGGAAACCTGTATCAAACAGTGTCCATCAAGGGTCCATACTGGGACCAATACTAATTTTATCTTAGTTAATGGCATGGATAATGGCATTGAGTGCACCCTCAGCAAGTTAGCTGATGACACCAAGCTGAGTAGTGCAGTTGACACAACAGAAAGAGGGGATGCCATTCAGAGGGACCTGGACAGGCTTAAGAAGCAGGCTGACATGAACCTCATTGGGTTCAACAAGGCCAAGTGCAAGGTTCTGCACCAGGATCAGTGAAGTTCCAAGCACAAGTACAGGGTAGGTGGAGAATGTATTGAGAGGAGCCCTGCAGTGAGTGGCCTGGGGAACCATTGGAGGAAAAACTAGATATAAGCCAGCAATGTGCGCCTGCAGCCCAGAAAAGCCAATCACATCCTGGGCAGCATGAAAAGAGGGCCAGCAGGTCACAGGAGGTGACTGTCTTTTTCTGCTCTACTCTCATGACACTCCAGGTTGAGTACTACCTTAGTTAGAGAGTCAGTATTCTCCTCTTGGAGGCTGCTGACTGTGTCGTTTTCCGTAACTGTACAAAATTGGTTTCCAGGGAAGGAAAAGCACCAGCTAGTTGCTTTTGACCTACAAACTTTCCCTGTAATGCAAGGCCAATGGAATCCGTTACACTGTGGGACTTCTAAAAGTGTTCAGTTGTGTGCTCAAACTAGTGACGAGTCCCTACAACTCAATCTACAACTATTATCAAAACCAACAGAAACAGCAGTGTATCGTTTTCATTTTTTTTAAATCAGGTTCATCTGGCTTACAGATACACAGTATGAACTAAAAGCATGAAATACATGCTAGTTAATATTTGTGTCAGCACTGTGCAAGCATCTGCTTTAGTAAGGCAAAGGCAAACTCTCAGTAGTTTGCTGTGCTTGGATTTGTAGCGTAGTTAAACTGAATCCTCCCTTAATGCATTTTTTCCTAACTACCACCTCTTGTTGGGAAAATATGTTTTCCTGGGCTGTGGTTAGGTCTAAGCAAGTGGACTGCAAACATGACATGGATAACAACATTCTGACTCAAGCAATATCTCAAAAAACAGACTTGAAAATTAAGCTCAGAGCAGTTAAGAAACATACCTGTGAATCAACTGGGATTAGTGAAAGAAAATCCAAACCTAGGAAGAAAAGAGGGATAATGAACTAACATGTCTTCCTTCTCTTCATACACAAGAAGTTTAAGGAACTTTGTTGTTGTCATAGAACAGATTCTGCAATTGCCATACAGTTTCTAAATGAAGTATACCACGGTGACACCACTCTCAACGACTTCAGGCAGCAGCAAAACACGTTTTCTAGTACAAGTGGCTCTTTTTAAGAATGAGGATGACAATGATGTATTATTCACTGGATGTTGCAGGGTGGTTCAATGTGTTTACTTAAATGGAGGTTGCCATTTGGAACTGTTGGTTCATAACACAAGTTTCACTGCATATTGTACCTGACTTGGCCAAACTGGGACATGAAGAGTGTCATCACATTAAAGATGCTGGAATGAAGTAAAGTCACAACATGCACAAGTCCAAAAACAAGCAGCAGGTCTCTTCCTCCACCCATAGGCAGCCAATAAGGAAACATTTCTAATATCATCCCCGTTTTGCGTCTAGATAAATAAAAGGAATGAAGAAGAGGCAACTACAAGTAGTTCAAAGTATATCCTCTATGATCAGAGACACCTAGCGCCCGTCTTATACACCACTAATGTGTAAGCATTTAGGGCAAGATGTTTGAAAAATACAAAATCAGTGAGAAATCACAGCCGTTTTTATTTCAAGATCTTGGCCTTGTGTTTGCTATGCCAACAGAAAGAAATGGTAAGCTTCCTCCCTCCTTCTCCTGTTACCCTCCTGATCTGTTTTAGTCAGTGACATCTCTCTTCTACTCAATTACAGAAAATTAAAAAATTTGAAGGAAATTTAAGATCAGCTGCTTTTACAGGATTCCTAGCTTTTATTCATTCATATTTCTAGAACTTCAATTGATAGAGATGAACAAAACAGTTCTAGACTTTACACTCTCAGTTTAGTCTCCTATCCAGTCTGGAAAGAATTTCTTAACAGGGGAGGAGTGGAGGGAGGGAGCAGTAAGGCAACCAAAATGGACAGAAACAAGGGGAATGATATCTATGCTATTACCAAACTGGTGCTGAAAGAAGAGGAAAAAACCCAGAGATGTTGCAGGGAAGAAATGGAGACAGGCAATGGAGCAGGGCAAGGGAAGTACAAGAGGCCCATGTGACACCTGTTGTCACAAGTCATTTCCTGGGCTCTAGGTTCTCTACAGCTGACAAAGAACCCCCAGAGTCCCTAAACAGTATTCTTTTCAAGGAGCCAGGATAGAAAACAATCAGTATCCCCACCTTTTGTCTGATATTTAGCAGCAGTGTTGAAGAATACATCATAGGCATTTAGGGTTTGTCTAGGTAAAGAAAGTCAATAGAGGTCAGCTTACATATTGTAGCTCACCTTAACCTTTTTCATACAGTCTAGACAGAGCACCACTAGAATTAGCTAGCAGAGATCTCTACATTTAGGGCTGGGATGAGTCAATGCCATTATAATTCTAAATCTTAAATAAGGAGCTATCCTTCCTCACATCTAGGAGAAGTAACAATCAGATGTTTACACACAGTCTAACTGGCTATAAGCAAGAAGTGTTTCTGGCTCCCATTCCAGAATGCCAGTTTGAGGGTGTATGTACCCCAGAAGCAAGGTTTTTCACATCACTGTTGGAAGTGAAATGTGAAACTGGAAAGACAGCTTGTACTAGCCATGTCTAGACATCATATCAGTGCAATACTACCTACACTGTTGTCCCATTTAGAAAGCCTCCAATTTTTACCCACCCCGCAAATTAATAAGGCTGTCAGAATACACATTAAAAACAACCACCACCTACCTGGCAAGTCTGAGGAAATACTGGATATTGATGGATGATGGTATGGCACTGCGTAGTCTGTTAACGAAGGAGGAATAGCAGCAGTATCAACAGTTGTCACGCTGGGCACTCTGACAGAAGATGGCTGATACATGAGAACCCTGTTTTAAACAGTATGGGGTGTTATAACCAACTTGGATCATTAGTTACAGAAGAGAAATTAT
The DNA here is from genome assembly GCA_013396635.1 of Penelope pileata. Lineage (NCBI taxonomy): Eukaryota > Metazoa > Chordata > Aves > Galliformes > Cracidae > Penelope > Penelope pileata. The sequence goes on along the minus strand of WBMW01002822.1, from coordinate 50,376 downwards.
GCACTGCTGTGCATTGTCATTCACACAGTTTCTACAACACAACTATAGTATGGCTACTCACTACACAGTATTCCACTCTAATTTCCTTTTATAAAAGTCTTCATAATAGCACAATCATATCTTGGCTCTCAGTAGTTGTGACATAAGAGCAAGCTGGCATTAAAATAAAGTACAGTACTGGAGTCATTTAGAGCAGTCCATTCATGATCAGGAACGGAAATCTTTATCTGCAGAGCACCCTGTGAGGGATGTGCAAGTAGCCTGAGCCAGGTAGAAGGCACTCAAGATCTTTCTGCTGCTCCTCAGTGCTAACCTGTTGCACCAAGGATGCAACTGACCATTACTCAGCCCCTGCAGCACAGATTTCCAAGTCTGGAGTTAAGTATCAAATCTATCTTTACCAACAGCCAAACCTAAGCTAAGTTCAGCTCTGGGAGTGCAGCCAATCACAAAACCTTTCTGTAACCCACTGACTGCCTGACGCTTTGCAACATTATTGAAGGCAACATCACAGGCAATCAAGCTCCCCACAACCAGCACATAGTATTTCATAAGCTTCCAGTCAGATAAAAAAAGAAAAAAAGTCCTATTTGCAGATGTTCTGCATCCCTCCCTTCAGCTCACCAACCATGAGTTATCCACTCATATCCTCCCCCTCAGACTACTTCACTGTGCAGTTACACTACTTCTGGTTTCAGAAGCTTGGATTTCAGACCCTCCCTTCTGAAGCACCTCCTGAACTTCAGCCTATGTTGTTCCTGTCAACAAGCGGCCACCTCATAGTTGCCTGAATGCTAGTTTAGCAAAACATTCTTCACAGGAGACGAGCTATTCTCAAAAAGCCTAGCTTAGACTTTGATTTGAAGAAGGAAAGCATGCTATTTCCATACCCAAACAGTAAGGAAAATACACTGGGGTCAGATAAACAGGAGAACTAGGTCCTAGAATTACGATTGCAGGCAGCCACCTTATAGCCTTGGGCACCTTCTGAAACTTAAGAAGTGTATTTGTACATATTTGTTGTATCAAAATAAAGTCTTCTGCAGAGGGACCCTTTTATGGTACTCACAAGCAACAGCATTTCAGTCTCAGTGATGAAACTTGGGAAGCTGTTGTCTATGCCAACCAAGGCTAGGAACTGACCGAAAACCAAGACCAACAACCACGCCCAAGAAATTCCTAATTTCAGAACGATGGTGTAAAAATGTACTGTCTTTATTCAAAAGAAGGAAGTGCCTTCCCTTCCAAGACAGGATAGAGAATGTGCAACGTAGCCTTGTTTCCTGGGCACCAGAGCGCATGATAAAGGGTATAAGACAGTGAGAAAAGCGTTTTAGATGACACTCAGCAAGAATGCATAAACCTCCTGCAATTTGCATGATCTGATTTCTGAAGAGAATCCTGTACATTATCTTAATCCGTTTCCTCTCCTACAGAAAAACATCCCTGCAAACACAGCAACAGTGCAGGTCTTTTGTGAGACAAAACTGTTTAGAGGTTTGTCTGTACAGAGGTACTGTATCAATGTAACCTTCTGCAAAGAGAGCCCTAGAAATTCTCTGGAAGTTTAGAACTGGATCCTGAAGAGAGAATACAAGTCTGTTTGTCTACACATCAGTTCATCTGAGACATTACAGAATAACAACTTGAAAATTGACAAACCCTTTGGTCGGGCTTCCTTGCATTTCAGACGTCAGTGCACACTTCCTTTTCATAGGAGGATTTTCCTCTTCATCCGAGGAGCTTTCAATTGTTAAGTCAATTACATCAACTTTCTTGTTTACTTCACTGGACACTGTCACAGAACATGGTTTGCTAACAACGCTGGAACCTACACCAGAAAAATAAAACTTTTTTTTTGGAAGGCTGTTGACATTAGCAGTTTCAATTTACAACAGAACCGGTATCTCAAATCCTGTTTTAGCTTATCTTCAATACCACTACAGAGGCCATCACTACCCAGGAAGTCTTAGTAGTAGTATTGTATTACATTGAGAATACTGAGCACAAGCTTTAATCTTCACTTACCAGTTTAAGGACATAACACAAGAACAACATAAGTGCGATTATAAGGAACAAAGACAAAACCCACATGTGCACACTTTTAGAGACACAACTCTTCCTTTCTTGTTTAAATGAAAAGGTGAAAAGTATTAAGCACACCCCCAGAAAGCAGTCAACATCCATACTCATCATCCCAGCTACAACCAAGTCTCCAAGGCATCAAACCCTTTTGCTGGTTTCCACCTAGTACCCAAGATGTACTCACTTTCTATTGCAGTGCACTGCGAGCTTGAGACTTTCACAGCATCTTTTTTAGGCCTCATGGGACACCAGGAGCCATCTTCTTGGAATTTGATCTCATCTACATCTGAACATTCATTAAGGATTTCCATAAAAAGCCTGAAAAAATAAAGTGGTTTTGATGTTTGATACCAGACTTCTACTAAGTGAAAAGGAGACAGCTGAACAACTAATTATGATCAACAGCAACCCAGTGTTCATCTTCCAAGTTTACCCATCTGAAGACCTCCAATTGCAGCCCTCCCAGACATCCATACATGAAAATACAGGGTATCCCAGCCTACCCTATTTTACTCCAACATTACTGTAATTCAGAGATTTCCATACAGAAGCAGAAACCACCATCCTTTAAATCAATTTTAAAATTTAACTCCAACTGTGTCAAAATCAGTAACTTCAGAGATATGTTCATGTAAAAGAAAGACAACCTGAGATGTCATATTTGGATTTCTCTAGAGGAGATATGCTGAGGCTCAAAAGTTTAATAATGATGCAATTAGGAGATGAGTTTATGTAGTTTGTTACAAAGGAAGAGAAACTAAAGGATTTTAATGGTTCTTCCCAGTTTAGTGTATTTTGAGAAAGAAAATAAAAATGACTAAGCCTCAAGTCACGAAAATAGCTATCAAGTACATTATGAAAAATTGGAAATAGTCCTGTAATCTGCAAGCCTATTCTCTTACCCATCTAGTATTAGGCTCTCATAAGCTGCCTTTTTGTCACAGACAGGACAAATCCACGTAGGCTTCTTCTCATTCATTTGAAGATAAAGAGCAGCATCAAAACATTGCAGATGTGTGCAAGTAACAGCTCGGCATGGGATTGTCAGTCTCATTTTTCCCAGCTGCAAGAGATCCATTTAAAGAGTGTCAGAGAGAAGAAAGTGAAGTAGACCTGAACAGCTAAAAATGAAAAATGAAATCAGGCAACCAGCAAGGTAACTGTCTCTTCTCACTACAAAGTGCCCAACAACAATGTCATTGCATGTAATCTGCTCCTTCAAAGAACGATAAAGCAGTCCTCAGAATCTTTACTGAGTTGAAAACTCTCAGATTTTTTTTAAATGGACCTAGTGTTATTTCTAGGATTTGGATTTTTATTAGTAAGACATACTGAAGAACCCATTTTATCATTTCAAGATTTTTGTGAGCTGCAGTTACGTTAGAATGGCGTTATACTGGTATCAGTGTAAGACCTAATAGACCAGTCACAAAGGTAAGGCCAGTTTCTACCTTGGGAAGAGAAAACCCAAGTAGGTGTTACATCAGTTTATTTTTCCCTTTATTGTAGTTGGCCCTAAAAGCAATACTCCAAAGACCAGATCTGAAGTTCAGTTTCTCACTGTGCCCTTTATTTATTCTATCACCCTGCTGAAGTAGATGATGCCTAAACACACAAGATCACTTCTTTCAAAGGTGTCAATATACACGTACAAGTGTGTGTGATTCTAATGGCATTACACCAGGGGCATTCACAAGTCTCAAAACTGTTGGCTGAATGCTGCTACAATTAGGTACTTGTAGATGCACCCTTTCTCCCCATTTTGTATTAACAAAATCGAGTATGTAATGAAATCCAGTTAAGCTTCTAAAGCAGGGTCTTTTCAGAGCAGCCCAACTCCGTACTATAGTTGAAAGCAAATCTGCATATGGCAATTCCCAGCCTTACTTACAGGACACATCAGAGATACCCGCAGACTGGTTGTGGCAATCTCGCTATCAGGATCCGCAGTTAGTTTTTCTTTAACTATCAAAACAAATTAAGAAGTTACAGACAGACAGCAATTTAAAATGCTAATCTTGATTCTACAGTTTATACACATTGTTTCCAGCTATCTAAAACAACTGAGTATCTAGGAAGCTAGTTCAAAGCAAACGCCAGATAAGAATAGCTTCACTGTTCATAGGTAACTGACAAACAGTGCATCGTGAAACCGATTTGATGTGCAGCAGATGCACTGCTAGCCACAAGGGTTAGTAGGGCAACCTCTACCCAACATGTAAGGAGATAAAATAATCATCAGGGAGTGAGGTATAAAGACGAGACAAGTCAGCAGCACATGCAAGTGAAGAGGATGCATATTTAATATACCTATCTGCACCTCACTGCCCACTATAGTAAGTGGTGCTCACAGCATTCCCATAAGAACATTTCAGATGAAATCTCTAGGTCCTCCTCCCTGCTGGTTAGGGACCTACACTAAATCATTAACAGTTACCTCAGTAACAGCAAAATGAACCTTTGCTATCGTAGGTATGGACTTGCTTTTCAAAATGCTGCAAGTCTCCCAAGTATTGTCAGTTCTGGTTTTGAAAGAGACGCTAACCACTGTTAGGGACAAATGTGAAAGTTAATTTGACTTACTTAGTGCTCTGGAATGATCGGGGTTTCTGATACCTTTCATTTTTAACCTCTGCAAAAGCATAGCTGAAGTGAGCTGACGAACGAGATACACAGACATGGAGTAACTCTACAAAAAGAGTAATTAAAGATGAAATATTGATTTAATGCAATACTTCCACTACAATAACAGGTCACTATTACACTGGTTGCAAGAACAAAAACATGCTGATTTTTCGCTTGGTAGTTATGTAAATACTTTGAAAAAGCACTGACAGATGACTTCATTGCCATGATATAGCCCAATACCATGCCAGAATTCTTACCAAGTCAAATCATCTTATTCCAGTTGCAAATAATGTGTAAAAAAACCTCACTCTCCACAACTAAGAGACAATCTGGGCTTTATCTTGAAAAGATGAGTTCGACTGGAGATAGTTTCTTAAACATGCAGTCTTTAAGAGATTCTCATGCATGCCTCCTAAACATTTCCTTTTTCCCTGCACTATCATTCTCTTAACACAGAGCTCAAAGACAAATCTGCTAAAAAGAAAAGATGAATGCTGTTTCAGGTGCAAACAACACCTTCAGGCAGCACGCAGCTGCACTGATTTCTTTGTACTTTTTCTTCAGCTTGCCACTTTTAGGCAAAGCATCATTACACCATGATACACACTTCTCTAGGCTGGCTGTATTTCCTAGCATTTACTGTTCTAATTCGCACCACTGAGCAGCTTCCTTTGTTCAAGATTTCCTGTCTTCAAGGTCACTAATGAAGAGAAGAACCTGCAAGTCTGACAACTGCAGAATAACAATGATTTCATCTGTAGAACACACACAACCTGCAATCCCTTATTTCTGCTCCCTGCCAGCCACCTTCTTATGGCTCCTATACTACCAGGTACCACGTAAGGATTTTAAGCACATCTACCACCTTGCTCCTGCTTTACCAGCAATACCAGAAACCTACATGAGCCAGTAAAGTAATTAAAAATGCCTCCCAGGGCAAACAGGGACAGACTCCAATTCATCTGCTCGTATAGAAATTATATGCTGGCAGATACAGAGAAGGAAGTAAGCACAGGGACAGTGGGAGAGACCAAGACCACAGACAGTTCCACAGCGATTTTAAGAGAGTCTCATGCTCTGATCAAGAAACAATGGCTTAGATTTTTCCTCTCTCCCGTGTTAGGATGAACTCTGCTGTCAGCACTGCCCTTCATTCCTCTGTTGAGCATGAACTTTCCACTTTTGCTTTAAAATGTTAGTTCATTTATGTAAGTTTATACTGGACGTATATGATGCCTCCAGTCCAGACTTTGATGTTAAAGGAGAGGTAAGCTACTTTGATAATGGTGTCCAGAAGGACTTCCAAAAGTAGCCACAGACAGAAGAGTAAGTGGTCCTCTATTTACTAACAGCTGCCAAGGCTGTTGTAACAGCTATCATTTAAATCTAGAAAGAACTCAAACTTCTCACACTTCCCTTCTCTCCTTAGCAAATCCACAGGCAGATTTCTAAGCAGTCACCTGGCCATCTGAAAGGTTAATTCCTTTTAAACTCTGATGACTTGACATTCCAAAGAAAAATCAGAAGTTCATCTACAGGCACCAGAAAGCAACAGCAGAAAGTCACCACTTGCTTTACCTACTGCCATCTGAAGTCCAGCATGCTTTTCTGCCTCCTCTCCATTAAGTTTAGAACTGCATTATAAAGACATTTCAGTTTTCTCTCTCCTACCCAGCTCTCCCATTCTTCCCCATGTCTGCAGTTCTCCCAGGAACGTGCTTCACCTTTAACAACAAGCATGTTGCTCCGATATCCTCCATTACAAACATGCATACACCACTACAGTTCAACCAAGTACTTCTAAGATACATCAAGCCCAGAAGCAGATGACACTAGCAGCCTGAGATCTCCCCAATACACCTTCTTCCAGGAACTTGCCACTTAAAAGCTTTCTGAGCCGAAAATTCCATGTGTGTTCTACTTGCAAGTACAGCTTTAACTCAAGAGAAGTCATTTTCACTTAAAAACAAATCTCAAAAGAATAGAAAAGGAAATATCCCTTAAGCATTTCTTCCTATGAAATAAAATTGCCTTTGTAGAACTATTTGTTACTATTTGGTTATGAAAATACAAAAACCTCAAAAGCAAATGCATGTTTCCACCCTCACTCCCAAAGCCTCGGCACATCTGGTCATTTTACAAAGCCTTCCCCAGTGGACAGATGCAACAGATACTGAGAAGAAACCTTTTGAAGACATTGTTACACGTCCTCGTGTTCACATTACTATGTCATCAGGCTACAAAGAAGCATGTAGCTTCACACCACAGAAAGATTTGGGTATTTTTGACATATTTCAGAGAACTCCTACTGGCAAACTTGCCAAAAAAGGTCTCAAAAGAAAGCCATACTCCTTATCCTTGGGAATTCTATAGGGAAGGCTCTGCAATCTGTATGCAAGTTTTACATGTTACTGTGTTACCATACTGCTACAGCTAGCTTTGTTTCCTAGCATTGACAGTAAGTTTAGCCACTAAATAAAACCATGCCTTGCGTACACTTTGTCAGCAGTATCAGGCAGTGGGTTAGAAGAAACGCTAGACATGGTTATTCAGACTATTGTCCACAGCCTAGAAAACAGACAATTTACCTTTCCAATTTCAGAAGCCCAGGAAATGGAAATCTGGTTTGGCACTGCTGATGACAACCTAACTAGAGATGTTATATTCAAGGGGCGCCCAGGTCGCTTCTGTTCAACACCATTTTTTGGTGGTGGAGCGTATCCCTACAGGAAGAAAAGACAGTGAAAACATTACCAAGTCTCCCCACGGTACTCTGAAACAACTTGTTAGTTTTAACCCGATCTGTGGGAAATAGATGAGCCTTGAGGTTCTCCAGGCTGAAAACTGAAGTAACACTTGCAAGAAATATCAGTCTTTTTGACAGTCAATACCATAAATCAACCATAATTTTCAAGCAATTTTAAAGTGTAGAAGAGATAGAACACAGTTCTTGTCCAGGTAAGTTTACCGGAGGTATAAAAAGCAGTACTGATGCTTCATTAAGAAAAGAAAAAAGCTGTGTTGTTGCTCCCTCTCCACAGTCCCTTCTCAATGAAAGCAGTAAGAGCTTCACAAGGACACAGCCTTAATCAGAAGGCAGAGCAAGTCACGAATTGTTAATTTGGTGTTTCATGTCTACAGACTACTTCACTGATTCTAAGACAAATTCTTGTTCCAAGAGCTCTGCAACTCCCTGGTGTCTGCTTTGCCTTGCATTAACTACACCTAGCTTCATTAGCAACAGGTTGCCATCTGTACAGCCAGAGAGGGCCTGAATATGTGATCTGTGTGAATACTAGGTGTATGTGAGAGCCAATAGGCTTTGTTGATGTCAGCAGAAGCAAATTAAACTAGGCACTATGAAATTCTTTGAAGTTGAAGAAAACCTGGACAGCTTCTCTTAGCAGTTTTATTTCCTACATGACACTTACAAACTCAGTCAGGAACCAGTCAGTTCCCTTTGCTTCCTGACAAGCACACACTTCCAAGCAGAGAACACTCATGCTATGTGAAGCAGCATAGGGCATAACTGCATCTTATCCACCTCATCTTGCAACTCACTATGAAAGCAAGCCAGTCTGTAACAGAAACTCAGAATCTGTTTTGAGTTCAAGCAGAGAGCCTGCAGTCCACTCATCTCAAAATCTCACCTTGCACCTGAAGAATGTCAGGAGAATTGAGCCCTATGTCTTGCAGGGAAGAACTGATAGCCAGACTTCATTCAGTTCAAGACAGTGTTGTCCTACACTAGAAACTCTCCAGGGATGACATGCTGAAAAGCACATTTTTTTAATGCAGAGTTGACATGAACATTCACAGCATAACACATCAAAAAAGAGTTATTGTGAAAGAAGCGAACTCTGATAGTAAAATCTAGGATAAGTGTGCAAGGGGTTTGACACTGTCCCGCACGACATCCTGATTGATAAATTGGATAAACAGGGGTTTGATGGACAAACCACTCGCTGGATAACAGAACTGGCTGGATGGCCACACTCAAGAGAGTGGCGGTCAATGGCTCAATGTCCGAATGGAGATCGGTGATGAGTGGTGTTTCTCAGGGATTGGTACTGGGACCAGTGCTGTTTAACATCTTTGTCGGCGACACGGACAGTGGGATCGAGTGCACCCTCAGCAAGTTTGCAGATGATGCCAAGCTGTGTGGTGCAGTCAACATGCCAGAGGGAAGGGATGCCATCCAGAGGGACCTGGACAGGCTTGAGAGGTGGGCCCATGCCAACCTCATGCAGTTCAACAAAGCCAAGTGCAAGGTCCTGCACCTGGGTCAAGGCAATCTCAAGCACACATACAGGCTGGGNGACCTGACAGCAGCCTTCCAGGACCTGAAGGGGCCTACAGGAAAGCTGGGGAGGGACTTTTTACACGGACAGGTAGTGACAGGACAAGGGCTAATGGCTACAAACTGACAGCGGGTAGATTTAGACGAGGTATAAGAAGGAAATTCTTCACTGTGAGGGTGGTGAGACACTGGAACAGGTTGCCCAGGGAAGTTGTGGATGCCCCCTCCCTGGAAGTATTCAAAGCCAGGCTGGATGGGGCTTTGGGCAACCTGGTCTAGTGGGAGGTGTCCTTGCCCATGGCAGGGGGGTTGGGACAAGATGATCTCTAAGGTCCCTTCCAACCTGAACCATTCTATGATTCTAAGATAACAGCAAGAATTGCTGACGCTAGCTACCTCACCAGGAACTGTCCCACAGAGCACACAAAACATGCTCCTGTGTTCATTTAATGATATGAGAAAGCAATCTGGAAAACTACTGTGCTAGCAGAGTTAACATGCAACTTCCAGCCTTCCAAGAGAACCCAATCAAAAGTATCTTTGTTGAGTGCTTCCTACCAAGCCCAACAGTACAGCACAGTAAAGGCTCCCAAGCCACCTCTTCCAGAGGCAGACAGCTCAGCAAGAAACACATTTTGACCTGCCATTTTTAATTCATTTTGAAGACTAGGAATGTTGACAACCTTGATTTTTCATTTAATTATTAGCTCCAGAAAGTTTTAGAAGTATCTTCACATAGCATCAAGTCAGTATTTCTGAAGTTCCCAGCCACTTTCCCCTTTTGAGAGATGCCTTCACAGTCAGCATGTAAAGACCAGCCCAGAAGAAGCAGCAGAAGATCTCCTGTATCTTTTGTCTTGCCACATAGCAGTCACCTAATGGAATTCAGAACTGAAGGCCTCTTTCAATTACTAGAAGAGTATACTATAGGATGATCACTGCTTTTAATCCAGGGAGGACTCAGCAGTTGCCACATAATTTCACAGGTTGCCAGAGCAGTTATGATACTAATCTGTAGTTTTCCCTTGAAAGCCCATCCCCAGCTGTGCCTCACTATTGCCCTTTAATAATTTTGGATGGCTACTGCTTGCAGTGATAGCACAGGGACACAGAGATTCAACTGCCAAGTCTGCTAGGCCAGAGCTGTGGACAGCAACTGCTGACAAACTTTTAAAAAATATGTATTTTCTTGCCCCACAAGATGAGTGACAGGAACTACCAAGTCTTACCATGTGTGTTTCACCACAGAATGTGGAGGCAGCAGATGTATAAGGACTGCTACAATTTCACGTTTAGAAGAATGATTGATCTGTCATTTACTTCAATCAGATATAACAGCTGCAGCCATTTCTTTATTTTATTAAGACTCTACTGCTTATATGCATTATTTCAGTCAAAGTTTTGATGTTTTTTTCCCCCACACACAAAGCAACGACACTCGGGATTCAATCTTGTACTCCTATAACATTTAAACATTCCCTTCTCAGCCTTCTGGGTCTTAAATATAGAGCACTGTGCTTGCCTATCACAACCAGCATAGTCTAACACTGCTCAGTTAGGTGGCCATTTCCCGTGGCTAGCATATGCCAAAATGATTTGTTTCTAAGTTTTCCTTGCTTCTTGCAAGAACTCTCACTGTCAAAATGTGGACTTTGCTGTAACCAAAAACATATCAGAAGAGCAATCAGATTTTCTGTTATGTGGCCACTTCCAGCCTGTCTTGACAGATTATATTTTTGTCCTTCAACAGAGACCTCTTGTGGTTCACAGAGGTTCTCTAGAAAGAAAAACATTAATTAGTTCTTTGGACTTTGAAGTTTTGTCTTGCCTACAGAGAAGGCAACATGAGAGCCACCTGCTGTAGTACATTACATATAAAATCCTTGTTAATTGCTAAGACAGCAGAATACAATATTCTACACTTATTCCTTCCAAGTCAGAAGAGAAGGACAAGTGGACAGTTGTAGAAACACAAAATACTGCGGGAGCATGAGCACTACTGGTACACTGGCAGCACTTCTCTGACGTTTCTGATAAGGATTTCAACCAAGGAGATAACCAAGAATAATTCAGATATCTGCAGAGGCATGAACTGCTATGCAAAAGGAAGAAGAGTACTTATTTAAGAACTGCACAAGTTGGCAATAGAGCCTAGCATCACTGACTGGTTACCTACTACTTCTGAGCTGGACAATAATGGTCTCTGAGGCAAAGGTTCGTATGTTTTCTCAACCACCAGGGGGATGCAGTTATCAAGTAAACAAGCAAGAGGAAACAATATTTGCTGGAGCACTCAGACTGAGACTGTATTCATCACTCAGCTCATACTGAAGGAGGAAAGGAAAGGAAATTGGCAAGAGTCATTTATTCACTCTCACTTCAGGTTTCTGTTGAACAGTCTGAAGAATTACATGCAAAAAGAACCTACAGAATTTAGATCTAAAGCAAAGTGAGAATCCAAGATTACAGAATTTTTGCTATGACTGTGACACATTACACAAAATGGGCAGCAAAATGAAACATAACAGGGTATAAACTATATTAGCAAGACTGAGAACCATCAGACCTCGATACCCACAGGATAAGACTCAATTCTTCTGGGTTACTTAAAGAAGACAGACATCTTTAGAAGAAAGAAAGTCCAAGTTTGTCACAGAACATAGGTTGTGTTTGACAAGAAAACATCAAGAAAATCCTTTAGTACACTGAAGAAGAATAATGATGCAGTGGTTAAAGAAGCAGATGGAGAAGGTAGAGAGTTAATTTAACTGAGCAGAGCTAAGAAAGCAGACAGTTGAATATGAAGGGGGGACAGTGCAGGAGGAAAACAAGACATGATAAACATATCCAACAATCTGACATGCCAAGAAGATGGCATGCATTCTGAGATAAAAATGTTTCACACCTTCGCTCCTCATCCAGTATTTTATAATCACACTGCTGAAAAATCCACACTACTTTTTCCTATCTTCTAGAACTTCCAGAACTGTTTCAGAATGGGTTGGTATGAGTTTAATCCCTGTTCTATTGTATAGAAATACACATTTTAGAGGTTTTCAAAAATAGAGTGCTTCTCTCTTTTTGTAAATATTCATATTCAAGCCTCAGGGTAACCCTGCATACATAGCAACCTTTAAAACATGAGACGCCATCAAAGTGCATAATGTAACATTGTTCTATTCCAGAAATGACAACTGCTGGGAACCCTAGAATATGCCTGTTCTTCAACCCTGCGATGAATGCTGTTCTAACCAGAGATGCAGAGCAGCACACAAACACATACACAAAAGGTGACACCACTTCCTTGTAACAAGAAGGAACTCATGCCAACACACAGATATCCTAAACAGTGAGGGATACTGCCAATGCAATCAAACTCATTTTTAAGACCTATAAGGAAGTCTTCTCATGCAGACATTGGTTTGTTTTTGAATTTTTCTGTGTGTTAACTGCACAGATGAAGTTAGTTACAGCTGGCTAAAGCATAATTAAGCTGTGCAATGGCCTTAATAGGATTAACAGCAGTAATGACTACCTCATACAGGCACAATTTGTGCCTCTGCTAGCATTAATATCCAGAGAAATTGTAGTGATAGCAGTAAAGGACTAGACTGTTTTAACAAGCTAGCATTACAGACAACACACACACACAAGTCAAATAAACCACAAATACACACAAACAAGCTTACCGGCAATGGAAACAGCTTCCCATTTACTTTAATACACAAACTACTAGGATAATTATCTTCTTGAGGGCAGCTTGTCTCTGCTAGGCATAACCTGTATCCACAAAAAGAGAAAAACATCATTTTCAAGTGTCGCTACATTCATGTGTCTCTACAAACATCAAGACTTGGAGCTTCTTAATTGGCTAACAAACAAGACAACACCATGAAAGATACCTTAGCTGAACTTGGACTGTGTAATCTCTCCTGCCCCCAGGTAAAAAGTCCCTATGACAAAGGAAAAGAAGTACTATTTAGACAGCAGATCTCATATTCCAGTCATACACATAAAGTGGCACACCTAACCCATTACTAAATTTTGCTTTCATTTTATTAAGCTGTGAACAACTCTTATGAATGACACCTCTGTTTAGCTTCTTTAAGTTAAGCAAGTCTTTAGGATCACCATGTTCTGTCAAGACTTTATAGTAACAATGAAGTATGATGCTGCCAGAGAGGGGAAAACTGAGTTATTTTGGCTCACACCACAGGTCTTGAACATGAATCCTAGGATGAAAGATAAAAGCAGCCTTCCCTTCCTGCAGCCAGAAAACATGCAGGGGATAAAAGCTTACCACCTCTCTAGATAGTCACACTTATTTGAAATAGTAATTGTAACTTCTTAGTTGCATCAGTCACCTCAAATACACAAATACTGTGTACAGGAATTACAGAAATAATCAGAACAGCTTAAATCAGCATAACTTCTGTGAGGATTTTCATTCTGTATCTGCAAACTTATAGAACACATCAAAAAATAAGTAGAAAAACTTTAAAGATTCCTCTCCTATATTTTTGCAGAAATGGTTACTTATGCTATGCCAAACACTTCTTACCTGGAAATACAGATTTCTCTGACCTGCTGAGGTGTTAAAGCAAAGATGAAAAACTTCTCTTGGAACCTCTGAATACTGCTCTGTACTAGAAAGAAACAAGAGACAAAAGAGGTTTAACCATGGTGCTTAAAGTCATTAGTTAAAACAGGATCTGCAATTGAGTTTCTCTCTGAAACAAGGCACAAAGCACTTAATATAATCAAGTTGTTGTTGAACTGCATGTAAGTGTCAAGAGGAAAGCAACAGAACAAATCATTCATTTGATCATATTCAGATGGCTTCAGTACTAAAGAAGCTTGGCAAGCTGCACTATAATCCTCAGGATAAGAAAGGTATAAACAAACAAAATATAACACTGAATACCTGGAGAAAGAAGTACCAGAGAGATGTGGCTTACAGCTATATTACTATGACAGGAGAATGCACACTAGAGTTATTAATGGGCAGCTGGAAAATTACTCCATGTGGAAACAGCTAAGGTAACCAAGTCTTTGGCAAGGAAGAGATGGGACAATCCCCAATGCCAGAGGAGCCAGCTGGACTGGGAATACTCTGCACTACACTTTTGGGGGATAAAAGAATAAAAACAACTTTCATATCATAATCCTACTTGTCTGTCAGTAATGGGAAGCAATAATGTTTCTGTATAAGGATTCATAGCATGTACACAGTTCTTCTCTCCTTTTGACTTCAGAAGTTAGAAATTTTGATGTGAAATAAAGGCAGATTGGATTTGTCCAACAGTTTAAAGTGCCCAGCAAGGCAGCCAAGTATAAAAAACATAACTAAACCAGCCAAGTTTGGAAATGCACAACTCAGTACACTGTAACACTCAGAGAAAATCCCTGCCCAGAACACATACAAAAAGGACACGGATCCAGGTAGAACAAATATACACACAAAGTTCCTAAAGCAATTCAAAACCATGACAATGCACATACATGTACAGATAGCATTTTGTATTTAGAAATATTTGCACACATTTAAAATAGAAATATTTTGTTACTGAACCAAATGTGGATTAAATCTAAATCCTACATCCACACCTGCTCTTATGTTCTCATACTAGCGCAAAAGAATACATGAATTCATCCCTTTCTGAGAGCTGTGGTAAAACAAAATACACTCCTTATGCTCTGAACTATCTGCTTATATTCTTAAATACACATTTGTTCCATGTCTTAACCATTCACATCTACTAACTGGGACTGTAAACTACTCATATCAATCTGAAAATACTTAATAACAGAAGGACCTTATTCAAATTTGTTCATTAACCCATGCTAAAGTACTAAAGCTCCTACAATTCTAATAACAAAAGGGCCCTTTATTTCAGTATCAAGCCATTCCTCACATCTCCTTTACCCACTCCTTCCCACACACATGAACTGCAGCTCCAGCTGCTGCCATCTCCAGGTACTGCATTCTGGAAAGTGACTGAGGGCAATCAGGTTTTGCTTAAGTTTATCCCGTCCCCCTCAAACACATCTGAAGGACCAGATAACTCGCTACAGGAACATACAACCAAAAGCCTAATTTTCAAGGGAAATATGAACCTTCAAGCAACTCATTTACATCACTTGCTTTCCTCAGCTTTGGAAATGCTCCTTTTATTAAAGTGAATGCTTCATTAAGGGAGTCACCACATTATACTTAATTTTCTAGTATACTACTGCCATTGTATGGGAAAAGAGAACCACAGGGCTGGCAATAAATCTGGTTAACTATGAGCCAACAGCCACATAATGATCTTCCTGAGTCATCGCTCCTCAGTGCAAGGAAGACATGCAACTGTTGGAGTGGGTCTACAGGAGGCCATGAAGATGCTCAGAGGGATGGAGCACCTCTCCCATCAAGTGCTGAGGGATCTGGAGGTGATCAGCGTGGAGAAGGCTCTGGGGAGACATTATTGTGGCCTTCCAGTACTTGAGGGGAGCTTCTAAACAGGAGGGAGAGACTTATTACAGTCTGATAGAGGTAGGATGAGGAAGAATGGCTTTCAACTAGAAGAGGGGAGATGTAGGTTAGATGTTAGGCAGAAATTCTTTACTCAGATGGTAGTGAGGCCCTGGCACTGCCCAGAGAGCTGTGGCTGCCTCATCCCTGGAGGTGCTCACGGCTGTGGATGGGCCCCAGGCAGCCTGAGCTGGGAGGGTAGGGAGGCACCCAGCTCACAGCAGGGGTTGGGGCTGGGGGGGGCTTTAAAGTCTCTTCCAACCCAACCATTCTGTGATTCTATGAATTGTCCTATAATAAAATATTCAGCTACTGCATACACTGTACATGAGGAGTAAGCCACAATCCCAGTGCACCAACAAATTATCTCCAAAAATACAATGGCAGCAGGAGCCCTAGAGCTGGCCAGTGCCAAAGCACCCACTGTACGAATGCCTGGATTTGGTATTAAACTATCCTCTAATAGGGCGTCATGACACTCAAACACAAGTGACAACAAGCATTGTAAGTGAAGCACTTGCTAGTAATGCTTGCTGCTTTATACACTGAAGAATGACCAGCATATGCCTCACATCAGTACAAGTCACAGCTTAAGACACTTACTAGTTAAAAAAAACTGAAGCGTTTCAGAGGATGCAAACAGTTTCTAAATTGTATTATCATAGAATCATAGAATGGTTCAGGTTGGAAGGGACCTTAGAGATCATCTTGTTCCAACCCCCCTGCCATGGGCAAGGACACCTCCTACTAGACCAGGTTGCTCAAAGCCCCATCCAGCCTGACTTTGAATACTTCCAGGGAGGGGGCATCAACGACTTCTCTGGGCAACCTGTTCCAGTGTCTCACCACCCTCACAGTGAAGAATTTCTTCCTTGTATCTAGTCTAAATCTACCCTCTGTCAGTTTATAACCATTACCCCTTGTCCTGTCATTATCTATCCTTGTAAAAAGCCCCTCCCCAGCTTTCCTGTAGGCAAATCAGGATTACTAAATCATTACAGAACACTTCCTACCCTTTAAGGTAAGACGGGCTGAATTTCAAGACAACCAACCTATTTCCATATAAATAAGCTCAAGAGTGAGGTGCTTGAAGAAACAGACTTCAGGCTGTTGGGAAGACAAAGACCTGCTGACCTTGACAGAGGTGTTCCTCACTGACATCAAAGGGACACTTCAGATGCACATTCAGACAAATAACTTATTTAATATCACCTTGTTTCAACCGGGACAGAAGTTGTTTTTCCTCATAGTGTCTGGTATGATACTAGATTTTGGTTTTAGGAGAGCAACAATACTGGTAACACTGATGTTCATACTTATCGCTAGTCAGCACTGTACAGAGCCAAGGACGCTTGAGTTCCTCAGCTTCTTGTATTGCCCTGCCAGGATGGGACTGGGGTGGCACACAGAGCTGGGAGTGGACAGACCCAGGGCAGCTGACTTAAGCTGGTCAAAGGGATATTCCATATCATATGTCATCATGTAACTATAAAACTGAGGGGAAGGGTCCCAACTCAGGGACTGGTTGGGCATCGGTCAGCAGCTGGTGAACAATTGCTTTGTGCATCACTTGTCTTCCACATAATTATCATTACTGTTATTTTTATTTTATTTTCCTTCCTCTTCCATCTTAGTAAAGAGCTTTTATCTCAACCTAGAAGTCCTGCTTTATTTTTCCTTCCTGATTCTCTCCCCTATCCCAGCTGGGAGGAGGGGGAGCAAAGGGCTATGTGGTGTTCAGCTGCTGCTGGATTAAACTACAACAAATATTTAAAAGAAAAATTCATATTTATCTTTAATCATGCAGTGTCTACATGAGAGAACACTTAATACTGAAGTGTCGTTCGGCACTTCGGGGGACAAAGGGTAGAGAAAGGGCAGGGAGATAAACGAAAGAAATTTCCACTTTCTCTCAGCTGCAAAAAGCTATATAAGCACAGGCTTAGTACTGTCGTAAGCAACAACTATTCCATGAATTAAGCAACCTACAATCCTATTAAACACTTACCTAGACTTGTAGGTTTTATGAGCACATCAAGCACATCATAAAAAGGCAGGCTTTTCAGCTGGACGTCAGGATGAACAGGTGGGATTGGAGGGGATGGCTCCTGCATCTCAAAGTGAGCCTTAGTGTCTTGGAGGAGAACAGAGTTGACAGGTGAGGAAGGAGACTGAGGTGTGACTGAAGTAGAAGGGAGCGGGTGAATTGCAGAAACAGCCAGGTCAGAATCCACAGGAGAGGAACTACTATCCAGATTGAAAACTGTGGGTTTTATAGCTGATAAGTCTGAAAGTCCCTCAATCATCCTTGGGTACCGACGCCTATAGAGTTCTCGGATTTTTATCTGAACTGCCGGGCTGCAGCCGCTCTTCAGTAAGTGCAGTGCTCTCATTAGAAGGTCATGTTTCCGTCCACTTTTATTACGTCCAGCAAAGCCCAACAACACTTGTAGTTCAGAAACACGGAAACTTGATATCATGTTCTGGAAAGAAGAATCAAGGTACATGTAAATGAAACAACAGTACGCTAAAAGCTCATGGTGAAGTATCCCAGCTTCCACCATTCTAGCTCCCCCCTTTGCCACCTTAGACACTACCCGTACCCCTACCCAGAACAAGAGTACAGTTTGCTTAAAGCAAAGAAATCACATGTCCGGAAAGGTTGACTTCAGTTATAATATCGATTTTAAAAACTTCTAATAATATCCACTCTCAAGAGCAAAAAAAAAAAAAAAAAAACTTCATGCAATCCATGCAGCACTACTTCAAATCCACAGAAATCCAGAAGCATTGGCTCTAATACAAAATAGCTGTCTCACTTCATGAAAAAAAAAAATAAAAAATCAGGCGAGTCAGTATTATCATCTGTTCTCCAACACATGAGAAATAAAATGAAGTGTCTTTGATTTTGGACAGCATGTTAAATGCATGAATGATTACAGTCAGGCACACAAGGTTTAACTCTGGAAAAAGTGGCACAGCAAGTTGGAAACTTTTTCATACTAGCAAACTGTTAAACCAATATAATCGATTCTACCAGGAAGTGACAAATCTCCCCATCCTTTCCACATCACATTCTGGTATCATGGGATACTAAAAGATGACTTCAGAGGAAATAACACTATTTACTTGGTTACCCAAGTTCCATGTGGAAGACTGATGATTGAACTATGAAGTTTATAAACACAGGTTTTCATTTAAAAAAAAAAAAAAAGAAAGAAAGAAAGAAAAGAAAAAGGCAAAAAAGCCCACTACCCAAGAGGAAGCGGTCCTCTCCCTCGATCAGCACAAACCAGTAAGCTGGCACAAGTGCATCACTTCCAATTTTGAGATAGAGCTCTCTTTTCAGAGGGAGGAAATCATCCAAAATTCTCCTAGGCAATTTCCTTCCTACTTGTAACAAAAAAGTTAAGTTTTAAAGCACAAAGAACATCTGACTTTAATCTACACCGCTGTACTGTACCAACTCTGGACAGCAGGACTGACAAAAGAAGGACATAACATAAGGTATCAAGCAGGACACATCTGCAATCATAAAGCAGATTTAAGAACTGTTTAGACATGCACCGTTTAGTAGTAGTTCAACACACAATACTTAGATTTTTGGGCACTGATTTCAGGAGGGATACAACTCTCAAACTGTAAAGCTTTGTGTTTATCTTCCATAATCTCTGTAATACAGAGCTTACACCCAGTTATTCCAACGTAGATCTGATTTTAACTCAAGATTGAACACAACTGTGTTGCAGCCATGCCATCAGCCACCAAAACAGGCTGAAACTGTGTGCAAAGATGTTTGCTCTTCATTTTCTTCATTTTCATTTTCTTTAACATCAACAGAATTTTGATGACAGAGCAGAGAACTGAGCCAGACAAAAACTCACTGCATGCTATCACAGGAGAGCAGGTGTGAGCAGCCAGGACCTGCCTTTTCAAAGGCTAAATCAAGTCATGCATATTAAAGAAATATCTAAAATAAGCTGGTACTGTTCTCATCAGGTACACCCCTTCCTCATTTTTGAGGGGAGAAGGGTATCTTATTTCAGACAGTGAAATTCAGCATTTCCAGGCAGCCAATTTGTGCACAGTGCTGCTGATAACAAGCAGCTATTGGGAAATTAGCTAGTGCTCAGGTTGGTATTCCCCACCTGTAAATGCACAGATAAAATTGCTGGCCAAAGCAGTGCCATGTGAAGTATCAAGTGGCTTACCCTAACTCTGAAGGGTCACATATCATCTTAATTTCATTTTCACAGCTTACCTCAACAGCAAAACAATATAGGAAAAAAGACTACATGGAGACAGAAGAGAAACGCGAGTTTTGCAAGTTGTTCAAAAAGGTCTTTTTCCATCTACCCTTCCCTTGCTACTTTTCCTTAGTCTTGTAGTCAAGCAAAGTGAAGAAAGTAAGCCTTCCAGTGCTTTTTTGAAAATGGCTTCAAGTATTACAACAATTTAATAGCAATGATACTTAAGAGAAATTGTGTTAATTGCAGAAGATAACACCAATATTGAAGAATTTACTGGGAACTTCGTGTTGAGCACTTCCATAAACAGATGGAAAAGCCTGACAGCAACATCAACTCCTTCCTTTCAATGGAAACAGTAAGCATGATTCTGGATTCCATAATCACAATGCAAATGCACAAAATAATCCTTTACACTGAGATTAAGGAAACAGCATGTCTTGCAAAATACTTTCCATTACCCTAACTGCTGCTTTCTGTGCATTCCTGCAAGTTAATCAAGGTGAAATGTGCAGTCAATCATGCCTTGAAACAACCAGCATTTTATGTGGAAATTCCACAAACTAGCATTTTGTTACAAGATGGATTTCATTTTATTGGAAGACATAGGCTGGCTTCAATACCACAGTCAGCAAGATTTTAAATTGACACCTCCATTAAAGTGCTTGGGAGTATAAAAATTACATAGTTTTATCAATCAACACTGAAATCTTACAAATGCTTTTGAAAGGACACTCTTGCAAATGTGAGTTTTACTGGAAATAATTAAACAATGGCTTTTGCAACATTTTCCCTGTAAAACTGATGCTATGTTCTCTCTAAGGCAATAGCAACCATGAGCATAAAGACATAGCTAATCTCATCTACATAGCTTAGCTTATTATTCCATTTACAGATAAATCAAAGTAGGTGCTTTATAATCAACAAGGTTTTATGGAAGCATAACATATGCTTAGGAGCATTTATAATCATGGTGCAGGACAGATTGTTTCCAACAAACCTTACCAAATTTTCTTTTGGGGTTCCAGCAATATTGCAGAAGACTGCAGCCTAGCTATTAACATGCTTTTCACATCACTGAATTAAGATGAGACACTCAAGTTGTGTCATGTAAATGCCATCAATTTTCTCTTAAGTTCTTTACAGCTGCACAGCCCAATAAAAAGCTTTCTCAACATGAAGACGAAAGCCATTTTATTTTTACTGTCTCTTCATGAACACAAAGTGGTTTGACAGAGCTTAAAGAAATAAGACTGTATGATTAGAGTATTTTTATACTCCAGAAAATTTTTTTCCACAGAATTCATACTTGAAGGTCATAAGAAGTTTCATGAGATTTTTTGTTTCTTATTTTTAAACTTTGGCAACCATAAATCACAGGCAGAAACATTGTGCTAAAGTATTAGGCTGTTGGTGTATCTAGAGTGGCATTCATTTCACCAGGATCATGATTTTAAGGAGCCCATGAAGCACTGACACCGCTGAAATTAACTGCAGGCATGTTTCAGAGCAAAGGAAGGGATCAAAAGCACCTCTAAAACAAGAGGTTTATGTCATCCATGCTCCCCTTGCCAAAGCCACCAGCAATTTAACAGTCATTGTACTTATACATATACTATATACGTGGATAAAAGATAACCAAGAATGTCCATTACATTCTTGACAGATTTCTACAGCAACTACTGATAACTGTAGCTTCTAGAGCAACTGTAACTAAATGTGCTAAATTAGCGAACCCTGCATCTGAACCCACAGAAGCCATCCAAGCAGACTCAAAAGTGCTTGCCAGCCTCTACCAAAGAGGCCTGCTTCAGCCCCCAGTGGCTTCTGAACATTTTCTGAAGTGTCTGGAGGCCACACAGGAAAGGAAGGCACTGAGGCTCAATGCCACAAGTCCTCCCTCCTGACTTTAAGCCCTTTTTTGTCCACTCATTATAGCAAAGAAGCACGTTTGTGACATCTTTTGCAGTAAGTTTGCATGCATGCTGATCTACAGTGGGCTAGAAATGAGTAACAACTGCTAAGAAAGAGCAACTCATATCTTAGGACGGTTGAAGATCTCTGTGCTGACCCTAAACAGAGCTGAACGTGTACTGGAAGCTGATGCAGCTATAGATGAAAATCTGAGTCCTGGGAAAGAATGGAGATGTCACTAGTTAAGTTTCTATCAGCAAGCAGTGCAGCACATTTAGAGCAGCTCTGAAAAATGTAATAGTTGGTGCAAACAGCATAACCATCAGGTCTGGGGATTTTTACTTTGGGCCAGCCTGGTTCCTCAAATGTTGGATGCACCCAATATCACAATGACCATACGTACTTTGTTTAGGATTTTTCAATTTACACAAGTCCCTCAACACAAAGCTCAACTCATTTAATCACAATTCCACTTTTAAGCACCACAAACTACATGGCCCCTTTCTTCTCCCCCAACACTGTATCTCAGCATGACCATTATTCGTTAATTATTCTCCACACAAGAAACTTAGATTACCACAATAAGTCTCACTGGTCTGAATATGTAACTTTGCATCTAGAAAGCACAGAAAAAGTGAAATATAGATGCAAGATAACCTCTGGTAAAAGGCTGTTAACAGCTTATCGTAATATACTGTTACTTAACACAGTGTTAATGGGATCATTTAATTCATTACATCACCAGATGATGAACAGAAATTCAGTATTTTTTCTGACCATTACCCATCATTTGGGGTTTACCCCAGCTGAACAGTCTACAGCTTGACTTCTACAAACTCTCAGACTGGTATGCATATATGATACAAGGATATTGACATGGCCAAAACAAAACAGGATAAAACAAAGCGTGTTCAGCAACGAATTTTAAAATGACACATGAAAACATCTCTATTTTCTCTATAGCTAACAATTTAAAATCCAAGCTTTAAAAATCAGGGTTACGTCTGCAAAATACTACAGTCACTAGTCTAAATGATACTGCTGACAAGGGTTACAGAGGTCACACACCTACCTGGCCCCTCTCTGGTGCACACTCTCCACCTCTTCCATTCCTCAGCAGTAATGCAGCACTTTGCCACATTCCTACCACTAAGGACAGGGCTAACCACAACTTCACCTAGCAAGCAGGTGAAACACTGTCCCCACAAACCAGAAGAATACAGCCAGAGGAGTGCCAAGTCATCAAGTGTGCTATGGACAAGAGGTCTAACACATGAGCAAGACTCCAATTTCTGTATTCAAGTACAGTACCTGAGCCCTACTGTTCCCCATATATTTGACTGCATGACTGAAGTACTAGATGTGCAAGAGCAACAATTAAAATTGTTACTTAATTCCAGCATTTCTAGATCTTGATTTTCCAGTAAACTTGGTGGAATCTCCTCCTCCCCATAGGTCATAATAGCATGTTCCCATCTCTTCCCCTTAAAATATCTTTTTTCTAAACAGTCATTAAACTGATCGCTCGTGTCACAGAAATCAGTTCTGTCAGAGGCCTATAAAGAGGTTTTGTTTTCCATAAGATGAAGATAACACACTACTTCAAAATGCAATTAAATACAAGTATCAGACTGAAGCTGTTATCTCCCAAACCAAGGATCAGCAACAGTTCAAGGAGTGCATACACACTGCGTTACTTGCTACCAAACAAATGCCACCAGAAACCTGGGACCCAAGAGATGCTCCTTTCAGGAATTATAGGCAAATGATTCTCTTACCCGCAGTATTTTGCTGGGACACAGACTAGCTTCAAGCCAAATCAAGTTCAAATCAGAATTTGTTGAGAGCTGAAATCGTGTTCTCACAGATGGCTCTCAGAAGGAGCTGAAGTTCTCACTTCTGAGCCAACTCTGTTAAATAATCCACATGCCCTCTCCAGGCTCCATACCAAAGATCTCTGGTCCACATCCATCTGTCCATGGAAATTCTGATGTTTATCACGTTGTCCAAGAATGAAGATTATGGATAAAGGCATGAGCCATGTTTAAAAACATATCCGTGAATAGCAAGTCTAGAAGTTATATCTAAGCACAAGAAAAGTTGTGCTCACCACATCCTCTCTGCAACTTCCTAACATCCCAGAAAGCAGTAACCTAGAGAATTCAATAAACACTACTAATTAACTGAGGGTTTAGTTGAAATAACTTCTCTTCCCAAATCAAAGGTCTGGAAGAGCAAGCCTTGCACTGTTTTTTTTTCACCAAGATCCTGGAAATAAGTGTCTGTGGTTACAGCTATTTCTGAATCCTTAAACAAACCCTAAGATTTTCAGAAGGCTCGATGTAACAGCAGGTTCCTCCAAATCTGTTTTCTTTCACTACAGCCTCACAGATATAATCCTTTGGATCATAGCCCCTCAGAACAGAACTTCAATTTGACAGATCCAGAGGACGGCAGGGATGGTACTAACAAATACTAAAGTAATCCTTCACCCTGAGAATAGAGAAATGCCACTTCTCTATGTTTTTCAAAAAAAAAAAAAGCTCCATGAGATTTAAGAGAGAACTCTGACCTCTTGTCTCTATTGAGTCCTTAACAACTTACTAAAATAAATTCAACTCTCCAAATTGCCCTAGTGGGCTTTTATAAGCCAGGCAGAGAGCATGCACTACAGGAAACTGCAATCAACATGACAGCAGCAAACAATACTGCCATAAAAACGTCCCATATGTAAATCCATAAAGCAATAGTTTAAGATCCCTCCTAAAGGTCAGCTGAGGTGGGGAACACTCTCCACTTTGGCCAAAAGATGGATGAAGTGGCTGTCTGAAGTGAAAGAAAGCTACAAATCAAGAGCCTGGTGCCCAAGAAACATACCCTCTTCCCAAAAGAAGAGGAACTTAACAGCAGTTAAGGTGTCAAAGACATCATGCAGTCTACTGTATTCTCTTCCAAATAATAATAATAATCTAGAGCTTTCTCGAAATGGATCACGTATTACTGCATGTTGAACACACATTTAGAGAAGCTCCAGGCTAGTAGATTCACTTCACAGGCACTCTAAGTTACAAATAAGATCAATGGAAACAACAGAAGACATCTGTTCTTCAGACTAGCGTTTTTGTTTTCCTCAAAACTGCTGATACTCTACAATTTCCAGCAAACTGTAGTCCTGGAGTTGGCCTGAAGTCCAGTTCCCTTTTCCCTCCACAGTTTCTCTATTACTTTTGGCAAGCAACTCAGATGCACACAGTTTCAAAGGTATTTAGGTATCCAATTCCCCAACAGACCCTATCAGCTAGGCATACCTGGACAAATGAGTACAGTGCTTCGGAAAACGTGAACCATGGCCCTGGCTCAAGCCTGAAGGAGCAGCAAAAGGGAACATACTCTTTGCTACACAGCAAACAGTGGAGTCTTAGATACCTCCACAACCCTTTGAGAGATCTTGGAAACGGGGTTGCAAGTGAGTCAAGAAAACATGTAAGCACAAATTTTAAAAAATAACAATTTTTAGCAGTTTTCACAATTTCAGCAAGAAATAAGCCCACGTTTCTTAAACTTTAAGACCGAGAAAGAGCACTGCTGTCCTCCAACAAAGCAACTCAGTTCTTTCTGACAGATTTTCACCTCCTCACCTACACCGCAGCCGTGACAGTGCTGGANCCGCGTCCCGGCCGCCGTGAGGGGCCACTCGGTCTCCCTCGTCTCCGCGGGAGCGGCCGGGCGACATCATGTCCCTCGCCTCCTTCCCCGCCGCCTCTCTTCCCTCCTCACCCGCAGCTCCTCGAAATCCGCCATTTTCTACCCGCTGCTGCTGCTGCCGCCGCCGCCGGGCCCCGCTGCCACCATCGTGCGCCCGGTGCGCGCCCCCGCCACGTGACGGGGGAGGGCGGGAGCGCGGCCCCGCCCGCGCAGCGAAGAAGCCGATGGCGAGGGGGGGGAGACGGGGGGGACACTGCCTCACGCGGCCTCCCCGCTCCCGTCCTCCCCGCCTTGAAGAGAAATCGTGAGGGAGGGAAGGAGTAAAAATAAAGTAAAAATGGAATTAAAACAAAGCGTGGCTCGCACCTTTCCCCTCACAGCCTTCGGGCACCTGAGGAAGGCAGGCGGCCTGCAGCCAGGTGCTGAGGGCACGGTGTTAGTGACAGCGTGANCAGTGCTGGAAGCCGCCTCCCAGTAGGAAATTCTCTGGTGATTGCAGCATGTTTCCCACTGCTGGTGGGACTGCTGCAGGCAGTGCAGCCATCACCCTGTTCCCCAGTCTGTTCTGCCTGTTCTCTCTCGATGGGAAGAGGGCTGGTGAACGCAGGAACCCACGGAAGGCGGATCCGGCACCATGACTGAGGAGCACAGCACCGGGCACCATCGCCCTGAGGAAGCGAAGCCCGCCTAGGCCACACGCAGCACCCCGAGTCTTAAAATGTCGGGAAAGGAGNACCCGCTGCTGCTGCTGCTGCCGCCGCCGCCGGGCCCCGCTGCCACCATCGTGCGCCCGGTGCGCGCCCCCGCCACGTGACGGGGGAGGGCGGGAGCGCGGCCCCGCCCGCGCAGCGAAGAAGCCGATGGCGAGGGGGGGGGGACGGGGGGGACACTGCCTCACGCGGCCTCCCCGCTCCCGTCCTCCCCGCCTTGAAGAGAAATCGTGAGGGAGGGAAGGAGTAAAAATAAAGTAAAAATGGAATTAAAACAAAGCGTGGCTCGCACCTTTCCCCTCACAGCCTTCGGGCACCTGAGGAAGGCAGGCGGCCTGCAGCCAGGTGCTGAGGGCACGGTGTTAGTGACAGCGTGAGGCATTTTGTTAATGAAAGATGAGGCAAAAATGTTGCTGGCAGCCAGCTTAAGAAGGGTTAATGGGTTTCCAGCTGCAAGGGAAACACCGAGGTGTTTGCAGAAAAATAAATGCTGAGGTGCAGCTGAGAATGCTGTTTCCGGAAGCAGCCAGGGGTCATTATCTAGTCACAATAATTAGCCAGTCCCAATACTCAGCTCTGCTGGGTCATTATGCCCAACGAATGATTTATTCCAATATGCAGCCAGGACCGAACCAACGGGCAAGCAGCCAAACCAACTGAAACAAACTGAAGAGAAATACTGGGGAAAAAGAGGCCCAGAACACAAAATACACTTCCCTCTATGAACCAGAAGACAGCAATTTTCTGCATGGCTGAGAGGTTCAGAGTGGTAAATCAGCCATAAAACAGAGCCAAGTGAGCACACCAGGCCAGGAGCCTCTAAAGGGGCCACATCCAGCTCTGCTAGGAGCCATTCTGGCAGCCTGTTTTGGAAACTGACAGCAGAGGCAGCTCTGGCACTGCAGGGCAGCCAAAAGGAAAGGGTATACAGCAGTGCCTATCACCACTCAGCACAGTTGCCAGGGAGCTGCTTAGCTTTTATAGCAGGTATCAGTGCCCACTGTGTGCACTGGCTGCAGTCACTCAGTACCTTGGCAAGATTCAGACACCTAGGAAGTCACTAATTAACATTATTAAGGGTAATTTTGCAAGTCAGTTGAGGCAGGCTTCCCTTTTTATTTACAGACAGCTAGTCCAAGATAAATCCTTAGTTCTAAAGTGCTAAAGCTTTTAGCCATAACTGCAGACAGCTAGCCCTGTGCTTGGTGTTGCAATAGTTTCCTTGAAGACTTAAACATAAGGTCTTTATTAAGCCTCAAACCCCTTCCTGAAACCATGAATTTTCAGCCTTTAATCTAATAGCACATGCTGTCTGCTGCATCATTGCACAAGTTCAACTCAGTGAGCTAAGCAGGTCCATCAAGCACTTCCTTTTTCCCTACCAGACTGAAGAGGCAATCTGCAGTTTAGAACCTCTTAGGTCACTAAAGCACCTAGCAGCAGAGGCCAGACCAAAGCTTTCTTCTTCTTCTATCACACCCTCACATCTTTCTTTCTCTAAATGCATATGGAAGCAGCAATGTTCAAATTCACACCAGACCTGGTATTTCTCTTCTCGCATACGCTCAACTCTCATTTCACAACTTAATCTTTCAACCTTCCCACTCATCTTACTCCCCATATCCACTGAGATAATAGCAGACAGACTATAGTTTTTGTTTTAATCCCTCACATCCATGAGATAAAAGTTTACCTTACCTGTTGGCTCATTCATCATTTTTCATTATCTTTTTCCCTTTACAGCCTTTCTCCTACAAGTTACAGGGGCCATATCCTTGAAAAAACAAGACAAATACTCCCTACTTTCCCATGCTCCTCAAGCTTTTTGTAAAATCCCTTCTTGGAAACAGGGAAAAAAAACATTATGCTGTCTCCAGAGCAAGGTTTCACTCAGACCTCCCTTTTGTAAGTTTCCCAATAACTGAAATCGATCTTACTTTTACACTAGATCTTCACTAGAAATTTTTCAGCCTTACTTTTTCAGCCTTCAGTGGTATTTTCACTCCAAATACCAGACCACAATAGCAGCTTACTAAAGTTTCAACCTTTCCAGCATTTCTCTTTCCAGACTTTAAAGACCTACCTCAAACCTCACACATTCTTCTACCTTTTGATGCTTTTCCTACTGCTTTTTCTTCCTTTTTAAATATCTCCTCTTTCTCCTCCTTGAAGCCCCTGACAACTCCTAAAGCAATTTCCCTGACTTCAATTCTGTTTGCTTTTGTATAATTTGTAGTGCAAGCTTTAACACTAGTTTCTCCATAGAGAAACTCCATAGAGGAGAAACTAGGCTGCTCTTCTCCAAAAGCAGCTATTTTATACTTCCATCCATTTGGGTATCAAAACAGCAGCTGTTCTTCCAATTAGCTCTAATCAGGGTAAGAAGGGAACTCAAGCATTCCTCCTGCTAAGCAGTTAGGTTTGCTAGCAGAAGAACACACCTGGGCTTCAGCATTCTCTAGTAATCTTTCTAGAACTGTGCAGCCATAGTCTAGGACTATGCATACAAATGCTGACTCCTACAGCTACATTACCAACTGAAATACTGACATCTCATTATCTAAATAATTTGTCCCTGCTTGCCACAAACAGTAGGGAAAAGAAAAACAACAGCAAAACAGAAAACCTAACCACCCTATCCTACAGCTGCTCTCAGTGTTCCAGCAATTACACTCATCAGGGCTACACCTCAACAACCTCTTCTTGTGCTTAGAATCATAGAATCCTTAGAGCTGGAAGGGACCATTAAAGGTCATCTAGTCCAATTCCCCTGCAGTGAACAGGGACATCTACACCTAGATCAGGGTGCTCAGAGGCTGGTCCAGCCTGACGCTGAATGTCTCCAGGGATGGGGCTTCCACCACCTCTCTGGGCAACCTGTTCCAGAGCTTCACCACCCTTACTGTAAATAACTTTTTCCTTAAATCCAACCTAAATCTCCTCTCTTTCAGTTTGAAACCATTTCCCCTTGTCCTATCCCCACAGACCCTGCTAAAGACTCTGTCCTCCTCTTTCTTGTAGCTCCCCTTTAGGTACTGAAAGGTGCTTAAGCAGCTGATAATGATAGACAACTGAATATCAACTACAAGCAGTGATAGGATGGGGGAGGTAGAAAGTATGAAAATAGATTTTGTGTTTGCTGTGTTTTAAGTGATAACTTCATGATGACAGCCCTCGGTTTCTCAGTTGTCTTTCCAATCCTGTAGCTGTTTCCTTTCAAATTCAACATTAGCAAAAATGGATGGGAGGCTGTTATTGAGTGATGCTCAGTAGCCACAGCTCCCTTGTGTTGGGTGAAAATACAGAGCTCCACAGTTTCTCTTGTTTGCTCTGCTGCCCATAAAACCATAGGCTTTGACTACAAGACAAGATGTTCTGAGCTGGATACTTATTACAGTTATTGGTGCTGTGGTTTAACTCGGCAGCAGCTGAACACCACACAGCCCTTTGTTCACTACTCCTCCTCCCAGTGGGATGGAGGAGAGAATTGGAAAAAAACAGAAAAGTAGAACTTGTGAGTTGAGATAAAAATTATTTACTAAGACAAAAAAGGAGGGAATGTACATTAGAAATCTAAGTTATTCTTCTCTATTCTTTATATTGTAATCAGTTTTCATGATGAAATGCGTGTTACTTAATTTCACTTGCCTACTTAACATACTAGAGCAATACAGCCATAGTTTGGTTATTAGCACAGCAGGAAAATATTTCAGTGCTGGCTGCAAAGTTGTTTTCCTGACCACTGTTATTTCTATAAAATTATGTCTACTTAAGGCTCCAGCAAAGTCTCTTTGTAGGCTGCTGAATTGCGTGGGGACAGCTTGTTCCCACCTGTCAGCATTAACTGCAAGGAACGGAACTGGGATTGTTTAGTCTGGAGCAGAGGAGGCTCAGGGGAGACCTTACTGCTCTCTATAACTCCCTGAAAGGAGGTTGTTGTGGTGAGGTGGGGGTCGGCCTTTTCTCCTGGATAATGGTGAGAGGGAATGGCCTCATGTTGCACCAGGGGAGGTTCAGGTTGGATATTTAGGCAGATCATGCCTGACCAATCCAGTGGCCTTCTATGATGGAGTGATGGCACTGGTGGACAAAGGAAGGGCAATTTGGACATTCTGTTAGAGCAGGTCCAGAGGAGGCCACAAAGATGCTCAGGGGGCTGGAGCCTCTCTTATAAAGAAATACTGAGAGAGCTGGGATCATTCAACTTGGAGAAGAGAAGGCTCCAGGGAGACCTCGTTGCAGCCTTCCAGTACTTGAAGGGAGTCTACAAGCAGGAGGGGGACCAACATTTTACACACATAGATAGTGATAGGACAAGGGGGAATGGACTTAAAGAGGGGAGATTTAGGTTAGATGTTAGGAGGAAATTCTTTACTCAGAGGGCAGTGAGGCCCTGGCACTGCCCAGAGAGCTGTGGGTGCCCCATCCCTGGAGGTGCCCAAGGCCATGGATGGACCTTGGGCAGCCTGAGCTGGGGGACACCCAGCCCACAGCGGTATGTTGGAAGCAGATGATCTTTAAGGTCCTTTTCAACCTAAGCTATTTTCTATGATTCTATAATTCTATGAAATTTAATAAAAAAGATATGTAATTAAATTACATGCCTAACTGGATGAAAGTGCAGTGCGTGTAGCTGAAGTGACAGAGCCATTAACAGCTGATGAAGTCACATTTTAGCTTAGGACATCCCCAAGAGCAGGACATTTTGAAAGGGAAGGCGGAAGAGTCACAACGAGAGGGTTGTGCGCTTCAGGGGCCCTCACACCTGGTGCTCCCTCAGCACTGGGCCTCCATTGTAGGGCCCACTGCCACCCCTCATAGCTCTCTGCTTATCCTCAGGTGCCTGTGTAGGTGAGTTGGGCACGTTAACACTGCGCAGGGCTGTTTGCATTTGTTTTGGTTTAGTTTGGTTTGCTTTGTTTTGATTTAATTTACTTTGGTACAACCGTCACCACCCACCAAAACGCTCTACCGCACTACTCAGGTAAGCCCAGCAGCGATTGGCCAGCACAGCTGCCAGCCCCGTTTTTCTTCCACCATGATTGGCTCTACCTTTAAAAGCGCATCTTCCTCTCCATCTCTGATTGGACAAGTCTTCAAGCAATCATCCACCTCCCGACGCGCCGATTGGCTGTGGACAGGACGCACGGAGCCCGCGGGTCTCGGCGTCTTGCGGCGGCGGCTCGCTGCCGGCGGC
>WBMW01002822.1:0-19066 GCA_013396635.1 Penelope pileata | reverse complement strand
TGCCGGCGGCGAGCCGCCGGCAGCTCGCTGCGGCGTTCCCTGTACCTTCCCGCGGCCGTGAGAGCTGCCCGCCACGATGGACCTCTCCTGCCAGGTGCTGCGAGCCACCCACCAGGCGAGGGAGGCGGTAAGCACGGCAGGCCGGCTGGCCGAGCGTCCCGGTTGCTATGGGAACAGGGTGACCGTTCTGCGCATGCGCGCGGTCGTGAGGCGGGGAGTGTCGTCATCATGGCGGCCAAAGGGGTTTGAGCCCTTAGCGAGTGCGCGGGCGGCCTCTGCCGGAGGGTGGAAGCTTCCCTATGCGCCAACTGCCCGCGTCTCTTCCCTGTGAAGGATTGAAATGCATTTTATTTTGTCCCTCTGTGCAGCGCAGCCGCCTCTCCGTGCTGTGATCGTGGCGGCAGCTGCTGCAGCAAAGGGGATCAGCGGGTGCGTTCTCGTCCGTGAGCGTCTTTGTGCAGAAGGGCTGTTCTGCTCCCGGAAGCCCAGCAGCTGCGCTTCTCTGCTTTTCTCTACGTGTTCTGCTGTCCCCACCTGCTGTCCGGCTCCGCTGTGAGCGGCGGGGCTGCGCTGCGAGAGGGGGGGGTCGCTCGCAGAAAGCGAGCGGGGCCGGGGCTGGGGGTTGTGTCAGCCTCCTCCAGTAGGTTGTTCTGAAAGTAATGCCCCTTATTTATTTCCGTAGAAACGACAACAATTACAAAGAGCAGAATAACAGCATTTGGTAGAGCAAATTCTCAGCTACAAAGCATTCTTCCAACATAGTCACTGCCATAGCTATGCCAGGGGTGCCAACCTTTCGGCTTGCCTGTGACACATTGAGTGAAGAGGGATTGTCTTGGGTTGCATATAAAATGTATCATTTAGTTAATATATATAACTAAAAAAACGTATTTTTTTTAATTAAAACTTAAAAAAGTAACAAAAGCATAAAACTGGTGGGATATTTGACCTTCTTCTGAGATATTTAACCTTGTTTTTCTAAAACCAGTGTATCAATCTGGTTTGATGGACATGATTGCAATTCTCAGTGAGTTCTCAAGGTGCTTGTCAGAGATTTCTGATGAAATTTTACTCTTCCTGTGCTTCATCCTTGAAAACAGTTGTTCACAAATATACATACTGCCAGAAAGCGATGATGTGAATAAGACGTGGTTGTGAACAACAACCAAACATTGGTGTGCTAATGGCAATAAGCTGAACACAGGGCATGTGGAGGGTGAGGTGCAGTGCTAACTCAGGTTACAGCAAATAATGTTATGCATTTTGATACATCGGCTAAACACAGTCCTGTGAATAGCAAAAAATATGCTGCCCTGCTTTCTGTTTTGATAAGGGAATTTGAGAACGTCTCAAGACCCCTGAAAAAATTATCAATGTTTTGGCTCCTCCATTTTCAGTTGGCATCAATACATTACCTGCAAATTTTCAAATGGAATGTATGGAGTTATAATCAGACCTCCAACTCAAAGAAAAATCTGATTGTGTCCCTCTACCAGCCATTTGTAAGACCTATCTTAGCAGAGAGAAATATCACAAATATTCACAATCACATCTTATTCATGCCGTTGCTTTTTGATAGTATGTACATTTGTGGACAGTTGTTTTCAATGATGAAGCATATGAATAGTAAAATTTCATCAAAAATCTCTGATGGACACCTTGAGAACTCACTAAGAGTTGCAGGTATTTCCATCAAACCAGACCAAGGCATTGGTTTCACAAAAACAAAGTCAGATATCCCACTAGTTTTATGCTTTTGTTGCTCTTTTTTTGTTTATATATATATATAACTAGAAGTTTTTTTGCTTATATGCATTAACTATCTAATATATTTCAGGTGTATCCAGGTGTATCTCTTTATTCAATGCAGCCCAAGCAAGCCAAAAGGTTGGACACTCATGCCATAAACGTTCAGCGAATATCGATGAATGTCAATGGGTGCCATTTTTTCCGCATGGAGGAATTCAATTCCACACCTCTGTTTCATCTGCAGTTCTGTGTCAGACAGCGTTTTGTCAGACTCCCCCTCTGCTGCCATCTGTCACACAGCAAAAAAAATGGAATGCAATATTGGTGGGAAGGTTCAGCCTCTACTGCCATACCACCAACATCAGCTTCTGATGTCATTGGCCAGCATAATGAAATAGGAGGCATTACTTTCACACCAGCCCTCATAGATTATGTATTTACCTGGGGATGGGAGACTCCATGTCAGTCGCTCTCTGAGCTCAGATCCAAACCACTGAGAATAGTGCCCTGAGGTGTAGGGTCCTGTAGTGGTGTTAATGTGCAGAAGGAAGACAGGGCGTGGGCAGGAGAAGTGGGATCTGGTTTCTAACCTCCTCAGGAGGATTTGTTAAGCCCTGCTCCCAGGGCTGGTGTTGACTGCTAAATGCAGAAACATTTGTAGGAGTAGGATCTGGAACTCAAAACTCATCCCCCGGAGCTCAGTTTCGGTTGGTTTGATTTAGGAAATGATTTCTCCATGGCCCTTTTCCAGCATGGATGACAAGATCAAGTTCTATGTTTTGGATACAGAGCAGGGAGAAGTGTTTGAAGTCATAAGAGAGGCAGAAGTTTGGAGCCTGCTTTATCTAAGCCCATCAGTGACTAAGGAACAGCCTGGAGCTGCCAAGAGGAGTGGATTTCTGTATTCTTTTTCTAAGGTTCTTGGCTTATTTTCTGTTGAGGGAGACTAGATAACTACTTTCTGCTTTCTGAATTCCAATATTCCATAGATGTATCTAAAAACAAGGCTGCTAAATCTTTATTTTGTAGTACTAAATAATTACTGGAATTCCTGGTTCCCCAGTTCTGTGCCTGTGTGTACTGCATTTTTTCCCCTTGATTTGTCCTAACAAAATGGAGATTATTGTTTTCTAGTGATTTTTGGAAAAAATGTTTCAAAAAGTAAACTCCAAAAATGAATATAGTTGAGCTGCAGCAGTGGAAGACGCAGCATGAGAGGCATGAACTGCTGAGCATGCAGCTCCTGGCCCTGAGAACATGAGATGTGTGCATCCATGCATCCTGGTAAATGCTCAGCTATGGATTTGGGAGAGAAAGGAGCAACATGCATGGCTGGGAAAGGAGAAGGATGCTGGTTTGCTGGGGAGAAAAACAGGAATGCTGACCTAAGGCCTCAGGTGAAGAAGAATGGAATATCAATTTCACACAGACGTGAGATTTCACAGGAGATGCTTTGTGATGATGTTGCTTTTATGCCATAAAATTGTATGGCTATTTGCAGCAACTCAGTGTAGTCTTAAAATCATTTCATTGGCTTTAATTGTTAAATGCTTTCTGTGTTTGTACTGTAAATCACTCTCAAAAAGCATTGTTATTGTTCACTGCAGTACAACTTTGTGAAGTCTTTTGAATGAGTAGGAGAGTTAATGCTTACTAATTTATTTGTAAACTCAGAATCCTTAATTTTCCATTTCAGTTATTAAGCAGCTATTGTTTAATAACTAAATATACCACATCTTCTTCATTTTAATTTTTTTTTTGTATTTTTCGTAATACATATTGCTTCAATTTGGTGAAGTCTTGGCAACGTAAAAAACTGAAGTCATGTTTTCCAAACAAGATGAAGGTAGTAGTGCTCTTTGAGTGGCACTTGTGGGAAGTCCTTAATATTGGAGCATGAATTAGTGAAAGACAGCATGTAAGCGTTGCATCAGGGGAAAAAGTGGAAGACATGTCTTGGGTGTGCCAGACTCAAATTTTAACATCTTTGGATTTTAAATGTAATACCTCTCAAATGCATTTTAGTGTTTTTGCTAGGGCAGCTGTAAGTTCCATCACGAGCTTACAATATGTTTTTAATTATGAAAGCTATTTGTAATCCCTGTTGAGAAACGTTGCCAACTCTGTTGTTTGCAGCAAGTCTGTATCATTTGGAAGAGAGAACAGACTCAAGAAGTGCCTTTTTTGTGTGCTGGGAAATTCTATTCAATGGCAGCCAAGTTATACATTGTTTAAAACTCACCATTTCCCTTCTCTGCTTGTGTTTCAAAAAATATTGTCAGCAGGCTAAGCAATAATTGAACATCAGCCTTCTAAAAAGCCTGGCAAGGCTTCAGATATAACATGCAGAGGGCTAGGGAAGAGGGAAGAGTGAAGGGTATGGAGTGGTGAAGGGAGAAGAAAACTGGACGTGGTGCCTCAGCTACATTTGCCATCCTGGCACATGGTGCCAGCTTGCTCTTGAGGACAACTGGGCAGTTGTTCGGGATTCCTTAGGAAAAAGAGGGAAGGGGCATTCTGTGTTTACCATGATAAGGTCTTTTTTTACGCAATTACAGATCTAACTGCTTGCCTCTTTGCTAAATTCCTGAGCACGGATCCCTCTGGACTCTTTGAGTGCTCCAGCTGGGTGTGCAAGGGCATCACATTGCAGTGGTAGAGTTGTAACTTCCAAACTTCTCAGACCATGACTTATTCTGTAACTTTATTCTCCATGCAGTCGTACATACTCATGTCAAAATACAGGGTCAAATACTAATGAAACATTATGGGGTTAAATTAATATTTTAGTAGCTCAGTTAGTTTGATGGAATTGCACAAAAGACTAGGTTGATTTGTAATGTAAAAGCATTTTAGTAAAAGGTATGGAAATAACATGAACAATTGCATTTAAAAATGCATGATTCTATAATTTAATTTTAAATGACTGCAAAGAAAGGGATATGTGCCGCTCTTTTGTTAAGCTAGAAATAAATAAAATACTCTCTCAGTGTTGGAGATAATTAGTTAAGTGCTCAACTATTTAGTTTTTAAAACAAGATCACGCTTAAGTGCCTTAAGCTTTTATTAATTGCATGGACCCAAAAATCCCCTGTAGTAATTGAAAATTTAATTACATACATTTTTTGTTCTTTTAAGAATAGAAGCTTATTAAACTTTAAGCACTTAAACATCTACTGAAATACCAGTGGCTATAAACAATGTGCAATTTCAAATACTAATTAAACAGGAAGGCTAAATCACTATAAAGCTAAACTGAATTTTAAGTAACTTTGCACTCGTAAGTACTCCTATTTTTTCACACAGTGTGAGTTTTACCATTTCCTCTCTAAACACAGAGGAAGTTCTGACAGTGTTAGTGTCTGTCTGTACTGTGGCAAGCATGTTTTGTGCTTATATTTGGGGTGGGAAGTCAATCTCTAGGGAATAAAGCAGGTTTCAGGAAAAGAGATGGACGTGGGCAGAGAGCTGTCTCTATGAGCGGTTGTGTTTGCTGGTGGCACTGGCACATGGAGAGGTTCATGTACCTGTTGGAAAAAGGATAGCAAATGGCAGGGAGAAGTGCCTTGGTGAGATGGGGCAAGAAAGCAGTGGCTGTGCACAGCTAACTGGTAAGATTTATAATTTGGTAAGTTATGTGTTGAAAGGTTCTCAGTTTTTCTTCTTTCACAGAACTGGTATTGGAGATTTTGATATTTAGTTTCTGTTTTTTGATCTAATCTAGTGCGACCTAAGAAGAAGAACGTTATTATGATCGAGGTTAAAGTGTTCGTGCATAGACATGATGCTGTCGTATACAGCTCAAGGGAAGTCTCTGCCTAAAAGAGTGTTTGACATGTTGCCCATCACTGTATCACTGTCTAAACTAGACTTTAAAATGCCTCTAGGGATTGCAGTAGTAACCAGATGGAATTAACAGCAGAAGACACACGATAATGCAGGTTATCTTCAAGCACTGATTGTGGGCACTGTCAGTTCATCAGACAAATGCAGTTCCTCTCTCAGCACTGCTGTAAATACTCAAACACACTGGGTGTGTTTGTCATCTGTGGCAACCACTGTGTTTTGATACTGTGCTGTAAATACTCTGAGGCAGCTGTGATCTTGCCTTTTGATATGTGGCAAACACAACAGTTACATTTTCTCAAGATAAATCTGTAGGAGCAGTTTCATTTCGTAGAATGTGTGGGTGAGATTCAGCTTTCTTAGTGTTTCTCAAACTCTGGTTTAGAAGATTCATATCATCTAGGAAAAATAGTAAAAGGTCTACAGTTCAGAATCTGCTTCCCACATACCAGCAGTTCAGAAAAATAAGAAAGGAAAGATCCTTTCACTGCAAGGTGCCAGTTATTTGTCTTTACTCATGGCCATTCCCAGAACTGGTTCATTTCTTTTTGCAGTGCCTCTCTTCAGTACATCTACATTCATTTGTAAGTTACAGATATACTGAGTATCTGCAGAGCACTCTTTCTGCCTGAAGTAGTTTGCAAAACTTGTCTTTGTACCTCCAGTGAAAAGCAAATCATACGTAGCTTCCTTATGAACAGGGGAACAGAGTGGCTATGTAACTTTAGCAAGACAAGAAAAAGCAGCATAAGTGAGAAGTGACATATAGTTTCTTCTCTGTTTATCAGCCAGATTGATTCCTTTGTCTAGAAAACCAAAATGAAAATTTTACCATTTTTTTTCAATAATATGTAAAATACAAACACATTTCCAGCCGGCAGGAAACGTTGTTAAAAGCAAACCCCAGCCCTTTCCTTGTTGTGTCACTAGATGGCCCCACGTCTGAAGCAAACATCCCAGAAAGTATGTGCTGTACTGGATGACCTTTTGCCTGCTCTACCGCATACCTTTTACACATGGGCAA
This sequence comes from Penelope pileata, assembly GCA_013396635.1. NCBI lineage: Eukaryota > Metazoa > Chordata > Aves > Galliformes > Cracidae > Penelope > Penelope pileata. The sequence goes on along the minus strand of WBMW01002822.1, from coordinate 12,447 downwards.
ACAATGGGTAGGCATTAGTTTCAAAATAAAACAGGAGCTGTTTGTGCTATCTCAAATGTGTGAATTTGAAGCAGAGTGCTGTATGATATCTGATGTTATGTATGGTGCAGAGGGAGCAGATACATCTAATCTGACCAAGGAAGAGGTAAGTTGGTTTTGCAGTGCATTGCACCACCCAAAAGCAACTTTGCTTCAAGGAAGAAAGGATCCTGTAGTCCATGCAGTTTGTTATAATGATGCCTCATTCCAAGAGACTGGGAAGGACAGGATAATTGCCTTTTGGTATGAATATTCCTTTTATGCATCTTTTGGAGTTTTAAAACAAAAAGCCTTGACCAGTAGTAATTATTTGACTTGTTTATGTTCCACGTAGTGGCAGAGCATGGCAGAATTTATTGCTGCCAAAGCTGGGGCTTTGCCTTCCAGCGTGAAGGCCAAAGCTTCGTGGGTTGTTCTCTTGCAGATCCCTAATGCTTGACCCTAATGCTGTTTCTCAGCAATGGACACAGCCGCTATCTGAGTAGGGTGGAAGTGAGAGTCTGCATGTGCATTACTGTGCAACATGATTAGGAATACGTATGTGATATGCAAGCAAGGTAAATATTGCCCTTTCCCCATCCACCGAATCAGTGGCAGTCTTGTACTCATACTGAGTCCTCAAGAGTAATGCTGAATGCCAGCATTCTGAAAGAGACTGGAAATAAATTATTTGCCTAAATGTGGGTTTAACCTTCACTGCTTTTCCTGTGATCCCTGCTTCAGATCCCAACAAGGCAGAACAAAGTCGATACACTGATTCCTACTGCTTTCCCCACATGACCCTAAAATCTCAGAATTTCTGGGTGTGGAGACATCCAGCAGATATGGCACTTTGCATCACAGTAACAACTTTATTCCAGCATCTTTCTAGATGTGTTTCCAGTGCCTCTTTTTCTATACTTGATATTATACTATATGCTCCCCCAGTTGTAGCTTCACTGAATAGTGGCAAAGATGTCTTATTCTGCCTTGTTATTGCTGAGCTGCTTGTGAATGAATGGCTTTGATTTCTCTATGTGACGAAACCTATGGGACTGAAATTTCTGCATGTGGGGAGCTGACATGGGTCACTCCTGTATTAAAATCAAGTAAGTTCAACTTTATCCAAAACTTCTAATTCTTCAAGTGCTCTGCATTTTTTTCTGTTTATGTATCAAGGCCCACAAGGTGGGAGGTGCCAAAAGCATGCAGAAAGTCTAGTAGTGTAGTGTAGTCATGCAGATCTCTCACCTGTTCTTTGTCACTTCTCCCATTGCTCAGAAAATGAGTTCCTAATTACAAGGGAGGGATGCAGCCACACTGTAGCACAAGGTTTGCTTGCACAGCCCTTGAGGATGCTGTGCACAAGGTCTGTAAGAGTCCTACCCTGATATTCACAGCAGCTTGAACTTCTTGGAGATCTATAGTCACAGCAAGGCCAGTAAGCTATTTTTCAACCTCTAGCTATTTTTCTTTTCTCTACGAAAAGGCTTCTACCCATCCAGTAGCACTGATAATGTTTAAGAAAAATTACATTGAAAACCACTTCACTTCTGTTTATTAACAGTTAGTTGTTTTACAGTTCTTACATGCTGTTGTCTTAATTTGTTTGTTTCCACAGGCTACATTTAGATGCTGTTAACAGCAATAAAGAGAATATTACATTTGATCTAGAGTTCTGTCTTAATTCACAGGATGAGCTGCGAACAGAAGCTCGGCGAAAAAATCTGCTCATTCTAATTTTGCATTACTTAATGGAGGAAGGGTATGTTATTTAAATAATAGTGTGCTACATTTGTGTTTCTATGTGGCTGACCTCCCGTAATGTGCACTTCTGTCCTCTGTTGGGTGAATGGACAGCATGGCCCTTTGGTTTCATGTGAGAAAAAGCTAAGCTGCTATTAAATATCTTGACATCTTTGCTAATTTATTTCAGTTTCTGGAACAAAAATGTCCTATATTATACCCAAATACATTAGAGCAATCCTTTGCTGAAAGGATTTTTAAATAGAGTGTATGGCTTTTATGATAGATAGAGATGTGGAGAGTTTAAAAATACCATATACCTGCTAATGCCATAGTTTCCTTTTACCTCAAAAATCACAATAAGTTAATAACTCACAACTTCTTCTTTTTGCTTTTTTGTAATTACCAGGTATGTTGATGCTGCAAATGCTTTGGAAGAAGAAACAAAGTTAGGTTTACGTGGCTTTGAAGTTTGTGACAACATTGATCTTGAGACAATTTTGATGGAATATGAAAGCTATTACTTTGTAAAATTTCAAAAGTATCCTAAAATTACCAGAAAGGTCCTGGACACTGGTATGTGGCTGTACTCCAAAAGAAAACTTTTTTTCCTCAAAGCCTAAAAAGTGTATTTGCCTAATATACTCGCAATTCTTCTGGTGTACCTCTGGGTTCAGTGTTTGAACTGTCTCACAGAGCTATAGTTCCAGGACATTGGAACTAAAACACAGGGCTTTCATCTTTTCTGATCTTCCATTCTCTCTTTATGTAGAGGGACAAGATCATATTTTTCAGTCTTTTAATTGATACTGGAAAATGTCATGCCACTGCAAAATATTGCAGCAAAGATATATTCTCTGTTTCTTCCAATGGGGAGAGAATAGTAACTCTGTGCTATTCTGGGTTTAACTTTTAAAGTAAAATAAACCACTTAAATGAAATATTACATTTTAGCTCATCCAAGCTAGTGCTTTAAAGTTTATTACCACTTGTCTCATTAACCATTTATTTTGCACATTTTCACATGTTAAAGGTAATGTGCTAAATAAATAGTAGGTTTGTTTGCTCCACAGTACTTAAAAGTCTGAACAATGCAGAATAAGGCAAACCAGAATATGAGCATTGTGTTATGACACTGAGAGCCTGAATGGTTTTGTACTTGAGCACAAAATGTAATGCATAGAAGTCTTAAGAACAACTGCATAAGAGTCAGTTATGAAGAGCTTGGAGGGTGCAGAAAACACCAGCATCTCTTCCTGTGTTTCTTGTAAGAAAAATATAATCAGCAGCAAAGGGAAGATGGTCTGGGAATATCTCTGAGCAGTTATCATTGTTTCATATGGCTGCAAGCGGCTTTGAAATCCCAGGTAAATGGAACATTGTAGAAACATAATAAAATTACCTGTATAGGTGAGATGATTTTGAAAGGCAGTAAAGCTTGTAGTCATCATGACATTCAGGGTGATGTAGAAGATCAGTACTAGCTGGAAGCAAGCTATCTGCATGAACAAGAGATTCACAGCTAGTACGTATTGACTGATGTTGTTACAATGAGGAGCAGCCCTGCAGGACAAAACCAAAGGGGTTTCTTATGAATCAAGAAGGAAAACGTATTCCAAAGCATGTTATTTAGACTGGGTGGTAGCCCGCATGGATCCAGGACATAGATCCAAGTGAACAAGTTACTAAGTCTCTTAAACACTTTAGAGCTCTTGGTACCCACTTTTTGTCAGTAAAACTATCCAGACACATGGTGCTCTGCCATTACACAAGCCCAGAGTTGCCACCAGGCTGGCAGAGATGCATCTGCCTCTGTCCCTGAAGCTTAAGCAGTCTCCCTCCTGTCTGTCTCACTTGAGAAGCTGCTACCTGACTTTTTGTGGCCTGCCCTAATTAGTGTCCATGGGCCATGCCCACTGCTCTGGACAGCAGTGCCATGCCCACTACCCTCTGGGGCAGAACTTTTTCCTAACCTCCACCTGACCCTACCCTGACAGCTCCATGCTGTTCCCTCAGGCCCTGTCGCTGTCCCCAGAGAGCAGAGCTCAGCCTTGCCCCTCTGCTCCCTGTGAGGGGCTGTAGGCCGCCATGAGGGGGCTGTAGGCCCATGAGGGAGCTGTAGGCCATGAGTTGGCTATAGGCTGCCATGAGGCCTCCCCTCAGCCTCCTCTTTGGGCTGAACAAACCAAGGGACCTCAACCTCTCTTCACATACCTTGCCCTCAGACCCTTTCCCATCTTCCTAGCCCTCTTTTGGATGCTTTCTGATGGTTTTATGTCCTTCTTATATTGTGGCAGCCAAAACTGCACACAGTGCTCAAGGTGAAGCTGCACAAGCACAAAGCAGAGGAAAAACAGAATTGATTTAAAAATGTGATGAGAGAAACCAAAACCTAAACAGGCCTAAAAATTTAAGTCTGAAGCCAAACTGCTCTGTAATATCAGTTTGTTTTCAAAATGTTTTGCAAGCTTGCATTGCTTAGAATCATGCTGTTCTTGTTTATGCATTGCTATTTTCAAGGTCATTTAAGATATGCTCAAAAATATTTCTGAGGCAGGAAAAAAAAGTGAGTTGTCCTTTTTTAATAACAACCTTTAATTCCATTTCAATATTAATTTTGCCACAGCAGAAAATAAACAACATCTGAGAACTGGAGGAAGACCAAGAAGGTGAGAGAAATGCATGGGGCTTTTTCTGGGCAGAAAATTTTCTTCTAAGAGCAATATGCAGTGTAGTTATAATAATGTTGTGATGCCATAGGAATACTAAATTAGGCTAGAGTCCATTGCTGCTGTGTGGTGGATTTTTAGAGATAAATAAAAACTTATTTCCCAGCTGGAGATGTAGACAAACTGCAAAGTTTCTGCAGTGTGGTATAAAGCGAGGTGGAATGTTTGAAAGCAGTGAGCATTGAACTTTGCTGTCATTGAAACTGATGCCTTAACTTCAGTGAGAGCAAAGTTAGCTTCAAACTATTTGAAAACTGTACCTTTTCATCTTTAGGTATTTTGAAGAAAAAAAATAAGTTGTGAATGCCTATGAAGCTATAATTTGTTGTATTCTAGGGCAGTGAGCTCTTCTCAGAATCTCCCAAGGATCAAGAATCAGATAGTGCAACGACCATCATCAAAAACTTCACCTGGGAGGACAACAGAACTTAAATCATTCACCAAGGAGAGCCCTAAACAGGTTTAAATGTGTTTTATTTTGGCAGCATTGTAGTTGAAATCAATGTGATTTTGATTTGCTATAGTCAGTGAGATGGTAACACAATTTGTGTAACTTACAGGTTTTACTAACTATATAATTAAAGCATTATGGATGTAAGACTTCAGGAGAAGATGCTTTCTAGCTGCTGCAAACCAGAATTACAGGAAGAGAAGTCATATAAACCAACCTATATAGAGATCATTAGGAGTCTTTTCATTAATGTCAGTAGATTTAAGGATTCATCCTTTAGTGTCAGAAAGAAAGACAAGCAAACCAAGCAGGAAGTCTCGTGCAAGTTTTAAGTATCTTCAGAGTGCATAAGGTGTTTGAGATTAGGGGAGGAATTTGGCCCTGTAATTTTCAGGTTTGTGAGTCTTTTATATTAAGATTGCTGCAAAAACTACTTTATTATTATATCTTATATAAGAGAGAGTAGGAACAGCAGGTTGGTGGGCAAGTACTCTGTCTACCACAGCTTTTGAGGAACTGGCTGAGGGGGAGCCTCTTTTTTTGTTGTTGTTGTTTTAATTTTAATTTGTATCTACTATATATATATGTGGAGTCCGTCTTTCTGCATAGGGTTAGATCTCATCTCTGACCATTTATCACCCTTATAAAAACATATCCCTTGAACAGTACAGCAATGACTGCTGTGAAATGAATGTCAAAGTAACTTAGAATCCCAAAATGGCTCATTTCTAAGCTGATATGCTGTGCCTTAAACTTGCATTTCATTTCCACTATTCGTGTTTCCTCTCATGTCTGTGTAAGATGCAGATTTCTACAACCTGAAGTGGAAGCTCTCTGCATAAAATAACTTGAATGCTGAGCTCTAGAGCCATGGCTATTGCTACTGCTGTCAGCAATCAGGTGAAGCTTAACTAAATGCACAGCAGTTTGGCAAATATTTGACAAATATGAGATTACTGTTGCAGCTTCCATGTAATGATGCAGTTCATCTAGGCATATATGAAGCATTGGGATGATGCCTATAATGGGATGATATATGCAACTCATCTGTTATAAATTTGACTTTTCTTTAGGATAATGAGAGTGCGGTTACTCTGGAACAGTCTGACTTCGGCTTAAGCATCTCAGCAATCAACAAAACTGGAGGAGGAGACGGCCCTCACGCAAGAAGGGTTGGTGGAAACTGAATGTGATTTATGACAGAAATGTGCATATAGGAAAAATACACAAAAGCTTTTCTTAAGTATCCAGTGTGAGCTTTTTGTGCATATTTTTATATCAAATTTTACTGTATAATTAACTAAAGGGACAATTTGATGATTTGGGGAGTAATTTTTTGCATGGGAGGCTCAATTTGCATTAAATGGCATTTCATAGACAACAAGAAACTATTTATGCTTTTAAAAGCCAGCAGTAATACTTAAACTGAAGATAAATTTCAAATTGGTGAGTGCAATGATAAGAGGTTCTGCATTGAAACTGTTACACTGACTGAGGAGATGTGAGTTTATTTGCCATTGCTAGCACAGATTCCTTGGTCAGCTTTTTGCCATATTTAGAACTGTCTATGTAGCAAGGAAACTAACTGCTGTAATGTTAAGCACAATTTTGGCTCATTACATTTTTTAACAGTAGAGCTACCATCCTGGTAAAGCCTATCACAACATCACAACATCATTTTCTTCTTAAGGGCCAAACAATTGACTTCCATGGGATGACCCAGGATGCTAACAAAGTATCATCAAATGGAATAGCCTTAAACAGCCTTAACTGGGATCCAGATCCATCAGTAAGTGATTCTTTCGTATTTTTGTTCAGTGAACTTGAACATAAGGTTTATATAACATGGAACAAAACAGAATACCACAATGATGCTGTCTTGTTTTCAAAGTGTTGTAAAAGGTCTTGGGTTTTTGAGTGGTGTATTTCTTTCTTGAGTGGACAGTTATATTTGATAGTGGTCTAATTTCTTGACAGTTGTTTACTCTTTGAACAAAAGAGTAGGCAACAAATCCAAATTGTACCTTGTGATTCACAAACAAATTTGCAGAAACCTACAGTACTTCTATGGGTGAAATTCTGGTTCCTTTGAATTCAGTGTGCTATTTAGCATCCAGCTTACTTAGTGCCACTTTGCCTGGCAATTGCTGCACTTGGAGAAACTTTCAAAACAGAGTATGTGGCAATGTGATGGCCATATTTACATTTTTCACTCCTTTAATCTCTGTAGGGCATGTATAGGACTACATACACAATAAGAGAGCCGCTCATTTTAATGTTAATTCAGAATTAGATTGTCAGATGAGAAGATGAGTTACTACAAATATGGCTTGCTTCAAAATTGTTATTCTTATCCATATTTTACAGCTTTAAAACTTGATATTGTTATGATGCACCAATTTTTTTGAAGCTATTTTACAGCTTATAAGAACTTATGTTTGTCTTTTTTTAGGAACGATTATTGAAACCCCTTAGTGCTTTTATTGGCGTGACTGGTGAGATGAGAGAACTTGCAACAGTTGTAAGCAAAGTAAGATCGGATTTCTATTTCATTTGTATAGAAATTTTAGTTGTCTTTGTTATCTGAGAATGCTGTTTGTTTCTCTTTGTTCATGCTGACAGTGCTTTTTCTTGAAGATTCAAGCCTTTTTTTTTTTTTACCATGTGACTTCCTGCAAATCATTATTTTCTTTTCATGTAACAGTGTTTCTTTCTGATTCACAATGGAAAAAAGTAATTAAGACCTTTCATTTCTAACATGGATTGCATTTTACATGTAATCTTGCTGTTATCTATGAGACTGTTGTAGTCTTTACCTTTGTTCTTATTGGTACAGAAAATTTACAGTACTTCACTGACTTAAATATATTATCTAATACAGTCTGTTATATAATGTGTTATCTTACTGTGATCACATGGTGGGAAAAACGTGGATTCAACTCTGTAGGTGCAGTTTCCGTTCAAGGGACTTGATTGTATTCAGTGTGAATGATCTGCCAATATCACAGCAATATCCCAATTAGGAGTATATCTGCTAGATAACAGGTATCAGGATTATTAGACACTGATATAGTTTAAAATACTAGTCCTGTGCCTCGTTTTGCACTGCCTGCATGACCTATACTCTTCATCTTTTCTTGCTTGGCTCACTTGGGACGTGATATGACTGTCTGCTTTGTATTCCAGTGTAGACTGGGGATTCTTCCAGGATGAGCAGTTTGACACCTGAAAGGAATCCCAACATTGTCATCACCATTTCATTTCACTCCTGGGTTGAGGTGCAGTCTGGCAAACAGGTCCTGGACTAGTGCAGATCAGTCTGGCTATGAAGCAAGCAAATGCTTTATATACATTGCATCCTGGACTCCACTAGGCACTTGTCTGGAAAGCTTCATTACATCTCAGAATTTGGCAGTTTGCTGCTATTTTAGCAGAAAGAAATAGGGTTGCTCTAGCCTTCATTATGATATATTTTTTTAAACTGTGATGGTATATTCCTGGTTGCTGTTATAATCATCACTGTAAATCAATAAAAATAAATAGCATGTGGTATCTATTTCACAATACAATCTAATTTAATTTGGAAACAGTTATGGAAGCCTCTACTTCGTGTCATAAATCTGATTCATCTTAATTTGCAGTTAATAGAAAGGGAAAGTGTAATCTACTCTATATAAATAATTTTTCTAATTGTATTAAATCAAATTTTCCCCATGGACATAAGCACATAATTTTTCTTTTGGCTCTGGAGACTGCCTGTTTTTATTAGAGAGCAGAATGTATCCCAAGTATTTATATTGAAGATATGATGTTTTTCTGCAGAACAATTAGTCTCTGGAAGGCAAAGCCACAAAATGTTACTAAAGGAAACTGAAAGATTCATAGAAGATTTGAATAGTTTGATGAATTAAATGAAATTAATTTAGTGAGTGCTTCAGGGCATAGACTAATTACTGACTATATTTTGATAGATGTTTAGGGGGTGCTTCTCACACCTTTTCCTGTAGCATGTATAAAGTCTTGCATAGTGTGAAGTATATAGGGAGCGATTTTTCACTATTATTTTTAACAGTAATAGGTGCAGCTGTAAAGTTACTGAGCAGCAAGTTTAAAACAAACACGGGTATTTTCACATAGCACATGATTAAACTCTGCAACTTATTGCTACAGAATAGACTTTTTGAAAAACAAGAGAAATTCCCTGCAGAATGAATGTGAAAGGGTGTTTGAACTCAAAGACAAGGATCTTGTATTTAGCTATCACAGTCCTTTGGCTGCAGATTTTCAGAAGCTGGATGCAAGCATCAAACAATATCCCGCTGTTACTGCTTTTATTTTTCTGTAAACATCCCATACTTGCCAGCGTCATAGGCAAAATATTAGACTTGGTTAACCTTTGAATCACAGTAACTCTTCATATGTTGGCTGGTTACTAAAACCAACCAGCAGAAAACAGATCTGAGAGACACATCTGCTCAGCATATACATCTGGCAATGCATATGCTCTTAGGCAAACCAGGCACTTCAGGAGAAGCAAGGCACGTTACAGCAATTCTTTGAAAATGATTTTGTGTATGCTTTCCTCTTGTGAGCTGACTAGTACACAGGGTTAAGTGAAAATTTTGTATCACCTAATAGCACTATTACTTTATAACTGAGTTGATTCTTTTACTCTGTCAGAGATGTTTGTCCTAGTGCAGAAGTTAAGTTTTGCTAACAGGATGTGATGTGTGTTACAGGATATTTATCTCCATAATCCGAATGTGAAGTGGGATGATATTATTGGCCTGGATGCAGCTAAAAGGCTAGTCAAGGAAGCAGTTGTTTATCCCATAAGGGTAAGACACTAAATAGATTAAGAGATAACCGTTGTTGGTCTCATTAACATTTGTCTTGTAATCAGAGTGGTGGTCAGGTTCTCTCATTATTTCTGTACTTTTGTAGGCAGTTCCTAATAGAACTGTTCCTCTTTCATTTGAAAATGGAATATACAATTTTGTACAGGAAAATGACCTTTCAGTATAAAAACTATACGTTTTGGGTCCCATTCTTTGGCACTTTTGGTAGTGTAAGAGGTACTGGATTTGGCCTATACTAATTCAATGCGAAATGACTTATAGAAGGGAATATCAAACCAATTGCATTTGAAGAATTCATTTAAAACATTTTCAAATGGTTAATACTATTTTTTTTTTCAGTACCCAAATCATATATATTATGTTGGTTTTTTATCTTCCTCTCTTCAAATTTCTGAGATTTCCTGAATGCATTAGGAGCAGCAGGGGTAGAATTTAGAATTCCTTGTATTTTGTTATAGATGACACAAGTATGATCCATGAATTACTTTTTGATTTCCACAGTACCCACAGCTATTTACAGGCATTCTGTCTCCATGGAAAGGCTTATTGTTGTATGGACCACCAGGTATGGAGAGCTTTATAGCCCACTCATTTCTTTGTTACTACTTCTATTTTTGTGCTTCATGTAAGTCATTGGTGTTAATTAGTTCAACTATGTTAACGTATTGCTAAGAAAATGTTCTGTAATTTGAAATGAAAGAAGACAGTGTGGATGATTACACCTGTCTCTTACATTCAAACCTGTCCGTTTGCCTTTCTCACAGCCCTGGATTATTTCTACAGCTGAATCTTCCAAAAAACGGTGCTTGCACCGATCATTAGGGGAAGTGAGAATTAATGTTAGATCTCTGCTACTCAGCTTAGGCTATGTTAATCAACTTTGGCTTGACTTGATGGAGTCATCTTCTTAAAGAAAATGTTCTTGCCTTCTGTCTTCTGCATTTGAGAATGAGGTGGAAGCTTTGGCCTCTGCCGTGCTAGCTGGGAGTTCTGACACAAGGAGTGAAGCACTGCCATTGCCTGAGCTTGGCTGGAAGGGGACAGAGGGCACAAGTACTGGCTTAGTCACATTGTAAAGGCTGTCATTGCAGTAAACTCCATTTGTTCTTGTGAATGCTTAGATGTATGAGGGCTGCTGTGACAGTAATGCCTCTTATTTTATTATGTTGGCCCACAACATCAGAGGAGGATGTTGGTAATATGGCAGTAGAGGTTAAACCTTCCCACCAATATTCCATTCCGTTTTGTTGCTGTGTGACAATTGGCATAACAGGTGTGGTCTGACAAAATGCCATCTAACATGGAAGTACAAATGAAGCAAAGGTGTACCATTGAATTCCTCCATGTAGAAAAAATGGTACCATTGACATTCATTAACGCTTGCTGAACGTTTCTGGAGACCAAACTATGAATGTGAGCACAGTGAAGCAGTGGATGGTGCGTTTCAGCAGTGGCAACAGCAACGTGAAAGACAAGCCACGTTCTAGATGGCCATGCAGATTTTTGAGTGCGGCATGAGTGCGGCATGCAGGCTCTTGTTTGTTGCTGGCAAAAATGCATAGCTAATGGTGGTGACTATGTTGAAAAAGAGTGTTTTGTAGCTGAGAATTTGCTCTATCAAATAGTGTTATTGTGCTGTTTGTATCTGTAGTTGTTTCTGTGGAAATAAAGAGGAGGCATTGCTTTCGGAGCGACCTACGTACTTGCCACAGAAATGGTCTGACCACCTCAGCATGTAGTACTTCAGAATTTGGAGAATGTAACTGAGTTTCTCCAGGCAATCCTGGACAGGCTTTTCCTATTTTAGTGCTTTTAGCTGACTAATAGTAGGATGATGGGAACTATTCAAATATTTGTATAGTATTTCTTTAGAAAGTGAATTTCTTTGACACTTTTTTCTAGGTACTGGAAAAACACTGCTTGCTAAGGCTGTTGCCACAGAATGCAATACAACTTTTTTCAACATATCAGCATCCACCATTGTCAGCAAGTGGAGAGGTGATTCAGAAAAACTTGTCCGGGTAAGAGTTATTATCTTGTTCTTTATACAAACATCAGGTTCCCACTTAGAGAACTGGAGTTGAAAATGGAACTGGAAAAAATGTATTCCTCTGATACTCGCAATCTTTCCTGTCTCAGACAAAACGTTTGGTTATATATCAGGTTCTTAAAATGGGAATAACAGCATTTTGCAGAAATTTTAAAAAGGATTCTTGCTGTGGAATTTTTGTTCTGCAATGCAAGGTGAAGCAGATATCCCAAAGCTAGTAAAGGTTTTTAACTCATTGACTAAGAGAAAGACAAGCAGAATTTCTAGCTAAACTAGCTTTGAAGTGACCCCTTCAAAGTGCTTCACAGCCTATCTGCAAGAGTCAGCTCCTAGTCTCCCTACAAAATGTGCCTGTTATTTAGGTTCCCAAATTCCGTAGTACTCTCAGCCTGCAAGGCACAGAATTGCCAAGTTGTCAGAAAGATCTTACAAACACAAACATAATATTGCTTTAAGGAAGGTGGTTTGGTCAGGTGCCCATCCTACTTTCTTTGTATTGTCCACTATTTCAGTGTAAGAAATCCACAATCTTTCAGCCTTCCTTTAATCTCAGTTCAGATAGGCAAAGAGCTCTGGAAAATGAGTAATCATAGA